>RPFO01000097.1:422581-490081 GCA_009746045.1 Mesostigma viride | reverse complement strand
CACGCACTCACTCACTCACTACTACACTTGGACTTGTATGGACCCGCAGGTAGCGCTGGTGCCTGGCGACGCCTTTGGCGCGCCCACGTGCATCCGGATATCCTACGCCGCCTCGCTGGAGACGCTGATGGAGGCGATGACTCGCATTGAGAAGGCCTTGACATCCCCCAAGTTGAAGGGGGTTAAACTTTAATGCGCACACTTCACCATGAGTTTTGTGTTAAGCTTACCTCACTCTTAGTTCAATTATCGGGGTAAGATGCTTGGGTACAGTATGCAAGCAGCAACTTACCCACTATTCAAGGTATGAATCCAGGAGGCACACCGTTTGGATGCACATTAGTTGCAGCAATCAAGATTAATAATTTACCTTTCCTGTCAAGCTGAATACATCGACGTACTGCTGGCATGAATAATATGTATCGCATCCAGTTAGTCAGGCATGGGTGATGGCTCAATGAGATTAAAGTAACACGTGTGTCATGCGCATGGGCATGCCACGGAGTACTATCAAAGAGACAACCAGCGCAGGCCAGAAATCGGGAGAATCCGGACCATGGTAGCTCGAGCCTGCCGTTATCTTTTCCGCGTTTTCGAGTCGTTCAGGATGATGAAGATGAATGGTGATGGAAATGTGTATCCTTGTGCATTGAAATTATGGCTGGCTTACGTGTGGAGCGACTAGATGACCTAGACGGTGGGGCCGGAAACAGCATGCTTGATCAGGGCGTGTGTTTCGAGCCTAACTGGCCGGGAGTGTCTAGTGGTGAGCACCATTGCTGCGATCGCTCTCCCACCATTTACGAGGAAATACCCGCAAATGGAAAACCACTGAAAAGGTCTAGCTAGTCAGTCATCACGTTAGCCATGCCATGATTCCAAACGTCCAAGAACTGCACACGGTGCAAAGGCAAAAAGCCGGAGGACAGCACTTTCAAATGTGCGGCGGGAACCAAAAGCCCGCGGATGCCAGAAAACATCGTGTTGCGGCAGCGACGCGACGATGTGGACAACGAATCCAGTGCCAAGCTCGGAACGGCCGCAAAGGAGATCTGGCATCACAGGGTTCAGATGTGTGGAGATACTATGCGATCCAGCCGGTCCACGACCTGTTTGTAGAGCTTGTGCCAAGGGGCAGCACCGAACAGATGTGGGTGACGTTGCAAAAAACATCGGACTTGACGGAGCATAATGACTCGGTCATAGTCTTTGACCAATAAACGCTGCAAGAGTTCAACAAGAGTCGTGATGACATCAATACTATGCTAATCTCATTAGAAAAAAATTTACACAAAGATCGGCTGCACCATGCCCCAAGCATATAAATTTTGGATGGGGATATAATCCTGATCCGAGCTGTCCTCTACTGTAATGGCAGATCTACAACACGGTGGTCAGTAGCGGCTACCCTCAGGGGCAATAACTCTCACGGGCTGTCCGGGTCACGCTCTACAAGGGCAAGGGGTCCGCCGCGGATACCGGCAACTACCGCGGCGTCTGCCTCCAAAGCTGCGTGCTGAAAGTCTTCATGAATAAGTAAGTAAGTAAGTAAGTAAGTACTTGCGTGTCATGCGCAAAGGCATGCCACGGAGTACTATGCTAATCTCATTAGAAAAATAATTACACAAAAGTTTAAACAAATATCGTCTGCATCATCCCCCAACAGTTAAGCACTAGATGGGGATGTAATCCTCATCCGAGCTGTCCTCTACTGTAATGGCAGACGAGGCGGTAGTGTAGCGGCTATCATCAGGACCAATAACCTCCACCTGCGGACTTCTACCCTGGCTAGCAACGGGCCGCGGGGCCCGTGGGGAGAAAACAGGAGCATACCCCTCGGGAAGGTGCTTATCGCAGATGGCAGCCCATTTCTCCTTGTCAATCATGCGGGCGCGGAGTACGGATAGTCCCAAAAGCCCTGCATCTTCAAGCAGTTGTGTCACATAGGTCCGGGTCGCGCCGCGCCGGTGCCCGGCGCGCGCAAGTTTGCCAGTGGGTTGCGATGGGACTATTATAGGGGACCCTGCCATAGGAGGAGGTGTCTACCTGGTTGGCCCGTCTTAAGCCCCCCGGCAGGGCCCACATCGGTATTCACCTGGTCTGTGCGGGCAAGATGGCCGGCAAAGAGGAGGCGGCAGTGTCGGATGGTATGGGTGACAAGAGGGAGCTCGCAGTAGAGCTCGGCCCGGGTGCGGCATTCTTGGTAGCGGACGCCGAGGATATGACGGAGCATTCGAGTGACGGTGCCGTCAAGCTGCTGGCTCAGCGCCTGGTCCAGGGTCCACGCCTCGCAGCCATAAAGGAGGATGCTGAGGACGAGGGCCTTGAACAGAATGCGCTTGCGTCGCTCACTCAGGTAGCGGCAGGTCCAGAACCTGTCGAGGCGGCGGAGGGCCGCCCAGGCCTGGCCAATGCGGGTGTTGATGTCGTCGGCCGTGGAGGGAAGCCAGCTGCCACGGAGCTTGAAGCGAGTCGCCGGGGGGACGGGGCTGCCGTCCAGCAAGAGGAGGGTGGGTGGGGCTATCCCAGCAGGGAAGCCGATGGCCATGACCTCCGTTTTCTTGCTGATCATAAGCCCCACCGCCCACGCTTCCAGTGATAAGCTGTCTAGCCAGAGTTGGGCTGACTCCGGGGTTTCCACGAGTGTCGTGTCATCAGCGTAGATCAGATCGCTCAGGCGGTAGGGTGGGTCAACCCTGCCGTAGCTGGCGTACTCCGTGACCTCGATCCCCGGCCGGCGTCCCTCCACCCGGGCGAAGCGGGCTTGTGCACGCCGCATAATGTAGTCCACCATAATGATGAATAGATCTGGGGAGAGCACACAGCCCTGCCACACCCAGGTGCGCTTTGGAGGCATACGCCGCGGTAGTTGCCGGTATCCGCGGCGGACCCCTTGCCCTTGTAGAGCATGACCCGGACAGCGGTCTTCAAATACGTCGGCGGGGGGAGGCCATCTCGTAGAATCCGGTTGCAAACACCCCGGAGGAAAGGCTCAAGCTCAGGCATCTTAACCACCTCCGGTGAAATATTGTCCACTCCCATGGCAGCATCATTGCGGAGGGTGGAGATGGCAGCAGCCCATTCCTGGGGAGTCCACTCGTCGTGGGGGCCGTCCACCAGGGGGGCGGAGAGCGGTGGGACCAGGTAGTCCGTCTCGCTGGTGGGCGCCTGCGGGGGCTCAATGGGGCCGCCTCGGCTGGCCGCAGGGCGTGCAGCTGCAGCGGGGTCAATCGGGGGGGACGGGCCAGGGGCCCCCGATAGTTTGGCCTGGGAGCTGAACCAAATCTCAAGGCGTTCACTGGGGGTGCCTGGGATGTCAGCCCGTTGCGTTTCCCGCCGTCCGTTGAGACGGTCGAGAGAGCGCCAGGCCGCCTTGTGCTGGTTAGCGGCCGTGTGGCGATTTATTTCGGCGGCAAGTGTCTCCACCTCCTCCGCATGTGCGGCAGTATATGCTTGAGTAAGCCGTTCCTGGTACGGGTACAGGTCCTCCCCGCGGCGGCGGGCCTGCGCTAGCGCCAGCCGGGCGGCCGGGCAACCACCCGCGGGCGTCGCGCAGGTAGAGCGGGGCTGGTCGGGCGCGGGGTTGCTCGGGGAGAATTAAGCTTAGAGCCAAGCTCCACCGATCGCATGAACAGTTCGTAGGGTGGCGTGAGATCTACACCGCGATCTGCGTCCAGGTACATCAAAGGTTGCGCGTCGATCCACGAAGGCAGACCTGATTGCATCGCGGCGTATCTCATCCGCTGACCACTTCTCCCTGCGCCCACGCGGACGGGGCGTAAGCAGGTCCAGTCAGGGCGGGGCCGGGGGCGGCGGCGCGCAGGGGCCTGAAGACGTAGTAGGCGCAAGGTTGCGGTGACCGACCATGCGGTGATCCGATGCGACACTGGGGGTGGTCAGCGTACGGGCATCGATGACGGAAGAGCGCCAGCACTTGCGCACAAGTATGTAGTCCAAGCATACACATCGCCGCCGAGGGAGCATCGAGCCAGCCGCCCTGCGCATGCATGGGGCCCACAAAGGTCACTAGTGCATCAGGCGGTTTAGCAAACAGCGTATTGGCAGCAGTCAAGTCCCCCTCATGCAGTGAGCAGTTAATTGCTCAAGTAGGGGGGTGTTGGCATTGCTATCGGTTAGGCGCGGCGCATACATGCAGCCCCCGCGGCCCGCGGGCATTGTCGCGTTGGCATCCACCAAGATGGCAACGATGTATTGACGTGGGATTTGTTTCTCTATGTCGAGCAACTGGTTGAAGAACGCTGCGCGGTCCTCGGCCGGGTGCCCAGCATGTGGGGCATATCCGACAATTACCGAGAGCATAATGGGGGTCCGTCCTTCAAGGGAGCGGAAAGTGCACTGATGGATCCGATTATAGAGCAAAGTTTGTGGTCCACGAGCTGGGCGGCAGCGGTGGGGGAGCACAGCAGGCCCACTCCTCCCTGACCCGGTGCATGCGCCGGGCCGCACAGCAGTACGTTGCCATTATAGTGCGAGGGTGACACGCTGAACGGGGCCCTCGAAGGAGCGTCGGTGCTCTTGGACCCCAAGCACATCAATGCCATATAGATAGGCGGCAGTAGTGGACAAGCTCGTTGGCCCGCGGGGGTGCATCTCCCCCGGGCAGGGTGCGGACATTGTCTAGGTAGCGATGCGCAGCGAGTGGTGCCGGCGTTGGCCCAGCAGGGGCCGCCGGGGACCCGCGGTGTCGGCAGGAGGTTGGGGGGAGGCTGGCGGGGACGTGTGTGCGGCGTGAGATAACATAGTACTTTAATTTTCAATGCGCATAGGGCACCCTCCAGGCGGGCGGCGCGACTTGCTCGCCTGGTCTTTGGGTCAAAGAATGCAGCATACCGTTGGGAGTGCCGGGTTGCGAAAGCCAGCAGGCGCTCCTTGTTGCGAAGTTGGCGATGAAGGTCGCGGCGTTGACTCCGTTGCGTCGTCCATGAGATTGGACTATCCAAGGCACGCTCGGCCATCGGACGACGGGTGGTGACTTCATGAATGCGTCAGCTCCTGCTGAACCGCAGGCGTGCCAGCCTCGATTCCCACCTAGGTGAGTACCAGATGGGCTTCCGTGTTGGTCGCCGATCGTGTTATGGTCACCATGACTACGCGCCGCTTGATCGAGGAAGTGGGCCGCCTGGCCCCCGGCCTCTTACGATTGCTATTGATCTCCCGGGGTGCATGGATTACACCAAGGCATTCGATACGGTTATATGGGTCCGACGCCCTACATGGGTGGTCCTCCACCTGTTCCGTGTCTCTCATCGTACATATTTGTTGAGATCATCCGCCAGTGCCATATGAAGGGTCCCAAGCCCAGGTCCGAACCAGTGACGACGTCGATCACTCCGGCGTTCCCCCTGCACACAGGGGTGTGGCAGGCTGATGTGTGCTCTCCCCATGCATATCTATTCATCATTTTGGTGGACTAATATATTATGACGCGTGCACAAGCCCACTTTGCCCATGCAGGTGTCGAGGGGCGCCCGCTGGGCATCGAGATCATGGAGTGCGCCAGCTACGGCGGGGTTGACCCACCCTTATATACCTACTGAGCGATAGATCTGATCTACGCTGATGACAGGACGCTCGTGGAGACGGACCCCGGAGTCCGCCCAATTACTCTGGCTAGATAGCTTGTCACTGGAAGCGCGGGCGGTGGGGCTTATTAATTGATTAGGAACATAACTCCGTTGGGAGTGTATGTAGCACATATCCCAGAGGAAGGGGCATATGGCTTTTAGTACATTCTAAGCTACTTCCTGCAAGGGTGGGAATGTAAACGACACTTGCTCGGGGTGCTCCAGGGCACCTGTTTTTTTCTCCCCACGGGCCCCGCGGCCCGTTGCTAGCTAGCCAGGGTAGAAGTCCCCAGGTGGAGGTTATTGGCCCTGAGGATAGCCGCTACACTACCGCCTCGTCTGCCATTACAGTAGAGGACATGCAGCTCGGATGAGGATTACATCCCCATCTAGTGCTTAACGGTTGGGGAATGATATAGACGATATTTGTTTTAACTTTTGTGTAATTATTTTTTCTAATGAGATTAGCATAGTACTCCGTGGCATGCCTTTGCGCATGACACGCAAGTACTTACTTACTACTTACTTACCAGGGCACCTGCATCCCCATGATCTATCAAGCTATGCCCAGCTCAGGGGGAGCCTGTCATGGGGGGGGAAGATCAGCATGGCTATACAAGAGCTAGACTCGTGGCATCTCAGCAGAGAGCAGCTCTCTGCATGGGCACAGCATAACTAGATAAAGCTAGGCATCAGCTGGAGTGTGGCACATCATAGGCACACATGAACATGGCTAAATAATGCTCGTGAATCAGCTGGTATAGAGCCTGTAGAAGGCGTACATGTACATGGCCACGGTCTATCTATTCTACACTACTACTGCTGTATTCCCCTAAGCTGGGGCGTCTGGAGTCGCTGGGGCCGTGGGGGTCGCATGCGCCAGGGCTTGTGGCCGACGTAGATGGTCGCCCCTTCCAGTTCACCGGCTGCCCCGCCGGCCTTGGTCTGCCGGAGCTGGAGGTAGGTCGGCCATAGCTCCCGTCGCCGTTGTTGCTGCGCCAGGGTCAAGTCGTCATCAAGGGTGAAGTGAGTCTTCTCGAGCCGCTCATGCGGCGTCTGAGAAAAGAAATCTTGTCCGCCGGTTTCTTAAAGGTGCATGAGAAGGAGCGGGGGCGCCCCGAGGTGGGGCTTATGATCAGTGAGTGCTCAAGAAAACGGAGGCCATAGCCATCGGCTTCCCCGCTGGGACCACCCCACCCAGCCTCCTCTTGCTGGACAGCAGCCCCGCCGTCCCCCCGGCGACTCGCTTCAAGCTCCTTGGCAGCTGGCTCCCCTCCACGGCCGACGACATCAACACCCGCCTGGCGGCCCTCCGCCGCCTCGACAGATTCTGGACATATGTCGCTATCTGAGTGAGCGGCGCAAGCGCATTCTGTCAAACAAGGCCCTTGTCCTCAGCATCCTCCTTGACAGCTGCTGACTTAGGCGTAGACCCTGTCCAGACCACGGGCGCTGAGCAAGCACTGAGCTTGACGGCACTGTCACTCGAATTAATGCATGCTCCGTCACATCCTCGGCGTCCGCTCACCAAGAGCGCTGCACCCGGGGCGAGCTTTCTCTACGCGGCGAGCTCCCTCTTGTCACCCACTACCCGCATATCCGACACCGCCGCCTCCTCTTTGCCATCCATCTTGCCCGCACAGACCAGGTGAATAACGAGGTGGGCCCGGCCTGCAGGCGCGGGCTTACAGTAGGACTGGCCGGCCAACCAGGTAGACACCGTCCAGTCCTATGGCAGGCCGTCCTCTTGTCCCGTCGCAACCCACTGGCAAACTTGCGCGCGCCCCGCACCGACGCGGCGTGATCGACCCGGACCTATGGCATGACACAACTGCTGATTCGAGGGTGTGGGGCTTAATTCTGGGACTATCTGTACTCCGCGCCCGCATGATAGACAACTAGGAGAGATGGGCTGCCGTCTGCGATAAGCATCTTCCTGAGGCCGGGGCATGCGCCTGTTTTATCCCCACGGTCCCCGCGGCCCATTGCTAGCCAGGGTAGAAGTCCGCAGGTGGAGGTTATTGCCCCTGAGGATATCCGCTTTACTACACTACCGCCTCGTCTGCCATTACAGTAGAGGGCAGCTCAGATGAGAATCATTTATGTCCCCGGCCCTCTAGTTACTATATGGGGTTAAATTAAAAGTAAATTGGAACATATGAAAGGGTTGGCGATAGACCGGTATACAGTAAGATGCTACCCTTAAAAAAAAAAAACACATTTTGGCAAAGGGAGTATTAATGGATTTCGACCGGCGGGCCTTCTGCCCAAATATGGACCATTCCTGGCATGTTAAGGTCAGATTCTGAGTTCCCTCATCGAGATCTGTCGATTGCGCTACTCGAACTTTAGATTGGACCCCCCAATGTCTTACTTGGCCTGTCTTGACTTAATTAGCCGATTTGATGCTAAGGCGGCCAGCATACAGCCATTTTCACCTCCCTTGTAGCCGCACTGTCACCCAACCGCGGAAATGGACTTAACCCTTAAATGGTACTGGTACCTATTTCTAGTTACCAGTTTTACTGGTAACTAGAAATAGGTACCAGTTTTAGAACCGAGCTGGCGCGAATGCCAGAAGTAGTATCCATGATATTATTAGATCTGCTGCTAGATCTAGATGTGTACTACAGCTTGCAACCGGACATCACTATATTTGGACAAGTGTACAGGGAGGTATGAAGTACCAAAGTACAGGGGGTACCCAGTAAAATGGGACGAAACGTGGATGTAAAATATTGACGTGTATGCAAATTCGGGGCTATGGCGGTGCAGAAAATTGATTGGTGTAGGAGCATCGATGCATGGATCCGTTCCAAATTTTGTAGGCATAATTTATACGTTATAAAAATGCTATAGCCGCAGTCACGCAACATCTAATGATGCGCGCAGTTATCTCGGGCTGGATTTTATTGCGGCAGGGCGCGTTTTTTGTCTGGGCGGTGATGATGGAGCTAGATCTTGTTGTTTGACGTCGTATCATGGGGTGTTTCGCCACGAATAGTTTATATATATTGTGTTTCGCATATTCCATTAGCGCTCATGGGCCGGGAAAGTCGCGAGGCACCTTCTTGCCTCCGGCGTGCTAACTCCCGCAAGACCCATAATTTGCGGTTTCGACCTGGCGCAGTTTAGTATCCCAGCGTCGGCCATCGACAAGGTAAAGCTGTTCTATCGTTCGGTAAGTAATCCTCGACCTGTAATCGAAACTTTGATAGGCTAAAAGTCACTATTTTACTACTCTATGGATTGGTCAATGGTGGTTGTTGCACACAACCACTGCGATCAGTTTTTCATCCGTTTTCTTCATGGTTAGCCGTGTTTACACCAAATATACGAAAATAACGATTGATATAACATTTAGAAAAGTGGTTTATGGTATCACGATGGTTTTTACTGCCTAAGAACTTCAAGACAGTGGGTATTCTGACCTGTTTTAGGTTGGCCTTTTTGCTTTGCTAGTATGGGAAGCCTGCGCCATTGTGCAGTCACTCCATGTAACAAGCATGGAAGCCCCAGTGCCTTGCTGGCATAAAATACAATGTCAGTGCATTGTCTCTATATTCTTTCACTTCGGCCATGCACGTGGAGGTCGTTTCTCATGTTTTGGATGCATGTGTAACACAGCCCCTTGCACCCCCTTGCTACGTGTGCACTTGGGCCTTGGCATAGTGTCATACTTACTATTAGCCCTTGCTAGCTACCATATGGTTTTATTTCTTCACACCAACATGAAATATAGTTGAAGCCGCACGTTAGTGATGATTTGAGCTTTATATGGCAACATGTAAAGCTCAAAGATCACCACTACCGTGACAATGCCTCTTGTTGCTGTGTTGTTGCTTCGTACGATTAGCAGCTAATATAATCAAGCCCAGCATAAAATGAGCTTCAACTAGCATTGTCACCATGCTAGGCCTTTTGGAACACGCTTATTAGAGCATCGCCATGTGAGAAAAATGAGCATGTGGTAGTTAGTGTGTTGGCTATAGTCTTCGCCCTTGTACCATGCCATGATACGTAGGAGTGCAGCTGTGCATTGGCGTTGTGATCTATGTTTGGATGCTATAGTGCATGTTCTGTAGGCTGGGATTGATGAAACTATGCATGCCTTGCCATCTATGATGTTTTTTAACGATGTGGACTAGGAAACTTGCCTTGTAATGATAGCAATTGTACCAAGGAAACTGATCCCTATTTTTAGTCACCAGTTATTTTTAGATCTGCCTGATGGGTCCCTGGGACAACCTCCGGTGTCAGTGTTCAGTAGCCATGCCCAGCTACCTGTGCAACTGCCTTTACGAGGCCAGGGTCAACTTCACCGTCTAAACGTCCAATAATGCATGAAAAGAGTGTCATGTCTCGCACCCAGCGCCCCCCCCTGGGGGGGGGGTCCTTAATATGTACCCATAGGACAGTGCAACATGACCAATGGCATGACCCCCAAGTAACTATATATATGTGTGTGCTTTGGTCCCAATATGGATAGTAAAATTGTTATTAGGTTGGTTTGTGGACCTTATAATGCAAAGTGCAACTGGTAACTACTTTTAGGAACCAGTTGGACACCATCCAAGGGTTAATTTCCGGTATCTAAGGTATGATCCTGGATCCTTTCACAGAGATCTGTCGATTGCGCTACTCAAAATAAAATTTTGGGCTGGTTTTCGAGACCCTGTCTACGATAGTAGACCGGTCTACCGCCAAACCTTTCATATCTCCGTTGGGAGCACATGTAGCTCATACATATCCCTGAGAAGGGGCATATGGCTTTTACACAATACATTCTGGGCTACTTCCTGCAATTAAGGGTAGGGTGTAAACTACACCTGCTCTGCATGCCGGGTGCACCAATAAAGGGCCACTAGCTATGTATATTCCATGCAGCAGCTAAGGTGCGGACATAGGGTGGAAGATCATCGTGGCTATAAACAATGGCTAGAGCATGGCATCTCAGGAGTGGGCAAGTAAGCGAAGCATAGCAAGGACGTAGCATGGCTGGCTGTACGAGGGCTAAGCTAAGGCTATGGCTGGTTGTGTACCGTGCGTTAGCGGTGCACGTGAGTCTACTAGGTATGGTGGCTTGCAAGGCTGAGGCAAACATTCTAGGCATGGCTGCCATGGCGGCAGTGACTACCATGATTACAAGGGCTAACCTAGCCCGCAGGGGGCGTCCACGTACATCTTGCATTCTTGCGGTTGATCATCAGGTCCCCGCCCCTCCAGTACACCTCGGCCTTCTGGGGGCCGAGTCCTAGCTGCTAAATTATGTGGCGAAGGTATTCTGGCCACAACAGGTCGCGCCGCTGTGCACATGCTGCTGCTGAGTAGGGGTCACTGAGGTCGTCGTCCAGCGTCCAGAGGAGGTCGTGCAACCTCTTGCGACGAGAAAGGAATCGCTGCTTGTCCTCACTCCTCAGGGCCGGGAGGGGAAGGTGAGCAGGACTGGTGGGGGAGCCGCCTTAGTAATTGTCCCACACGTGAGTGGGGAAGGCGGTGGCACCCGCGCAGTACTACCTCACCTACCAGGCCCATGCATGAGGGTAAGAAGCTGGTCCTTGAGCTCGTCGGCAAGGGTCAGTTGGGGCATAAGTAAGTACTGTAAGTGCGCGAACATGCAGTCATGCACTGAATCGAAGGCATGCATGCCAAGGAGTACCCGATGAGTTACTTTTCCACGCGGAGCCTACACTGACCCGCGATTCAAGGCAAGTGGCGCGACTCACCAGCTCGATCGCCCAGGTCTGGAGTCGCAGATAGCAACTCTGCGTCATCCGGACTATCCAAGACGACTGATCGAATGCTCATGCAGCCATGCATGATGACGGGTATGGTGGGGGTAGGTTGCATGCTAACCCCTGATAGCCAAGGAGAATATAAAGGTTTTTCCCGGAGCCTGAGGGGTTTTAGGGGTATGCATATTCAGGGTTCATCCACAAAAACCTATACCGCCTCGTCTGCCATGACAGTAGAGGACAGCTCAGCAGATGAGGATTATGTCCCCCTCTAGTGACTATATGGTTCGATCAATGCCGGGGCATGAAGCAGACGATATTTGTAACTTTTGTGCAATTATTTTCTAATAAGATTAGCATAGTACTCCGTGCATGGCCGGTGCATGCCCATGCGCATGACACGCAATTAGTACTTACTTACTTACTTACTCACTTACTTACTAGCTTTAGGGGCAATAACCGCCGGACCTGCGGACTTCTACCCTGGCTACAGCAATTGGCTGATCAACTGATATAGAGCTGATGGCCTAATTCTCTGCATGCCCCCCAGGGCTGCTTATGGCCTATTATGGGTGTGGGTGGTGGAAAGCGTGCTTAGTTTTTGGCTGTGGCATCGATCTGGCACGGTGGTCTCTCTCTGCGTGCCGAGGGCATGCACAGCATTATAATTTTGTCAACTCAGTGCTCGAATCCATGCGCAGGAACGCTACATCGCTTAATGCATCTCCTGCTGAACCGCATGCGTCATGCCAGCCTCGATTCCCATGCACCTATAGGTGAGTACCATGCAGATGGGCTTCCGTACGTGTTGGTCACAATTGTGTTATGGTCAGGCCACGACCGCGCGCCGCCTGATCGAGGAAGTGGGCCGCCTGGCCCCCGGCCTCTTACGATTGCTATTGATCTTCGCGCCGGCGTGGATCACACCAAGGGCAAATTCGATACGGTTATATGGGACGCCCTATGGGTGGTTATGATATGCTCACATGGGTCTTATTGCACCCACAGATCTTGCCGGATCGTAAATATCGTGTCCGATTGCAGTGTGGCATGCCTCTGGCATGAATGATGAAGGAGAAAGGGGGTCTCTGCCCTTTCTTCCTGTTGTGCACACATGCAGGGATTAAAAGCACTTCGGTGCTCTGTGACTCCCAACGGGAGCACGCGCTTGAATGATTAATGGGTGGTCCTCAACCTAGCAGCCTGTTCCGTGCATGTCCCATCGTACATTTTTGAGATCATCCGCCAGTTCCATATGAATGGTCCCAAGCTCATTGGAGGCGGCAGTGCATGGAGGTGGAGGCCAGGAAGGTGGAGGTTGAGGTGACGGACCGTGGCGGAAAGGTGAGGGAGCTCAGCAGCCAGCATGCCGCCAATGGCGGCCACATCTGCCCCAAGGCGGGTCACGTGCTGCTCGAAGGCCTCGTTGAGGAGGAGGGTACGAACAGTGGATTCGGAAACGGAGCAAGGCAGCAAGCCCAGATCTTGACGTCAGACTTCGTGAGCCGGAGGGAGCAGAGAGAATCAGGTGCTGAAGGTCGGGCCGGTTGTAGTGGAGGCCCGTCAGCAGCAGATCTCGTCTTTGAAACCTGCGGCCATCTGAGAAGACGGTTGATGCTGTGAAGGTGGAGGCACAGCTCAAGGAGCGAGGGGTAATCCCTGTAGAAAATGCAGTGACTCCAGAGCAGTGCACGGGGCAATGTTGTACCAGTCGTAATCGTCGACATTGAAGGTTTTGAGCTTGAAACGCGGTTCGCGGACCGCGGATATGGGCGACTGCGATTGGTTTCGGGCGATGCCGATGGCAAGGCCGCCGGGAGCAGCCGAGTGAACCACTAACGCTTGGCTAGGGTCCCCGCTGCATGCCTGGGAGGCCGGGAGGCGGAACTGCAGGCCCGGGGCTGCAGGTGTATTTGCTTCAATGGCTCATTGCAGCCTCCAAACTGCGATTCGTCGAGTTGCGTTTGCTTGCCATAATTTTGCGTAATGGCGTCGGGAAAATATATCAGCGTATGCGTCTTAGAAAGACGAAGCGATTGTGATATTCAAGGCCATATTCGCGGCCCAAACGTAAAAGTTATGAGCTCCGCCGTCAGCCATGGCTACCTCGTGGCTCGTGGCTCGTATGCATGGCCATGCGACGCGTTAATTAATTAATTACTCAAACACGTGCTCCCGCTGGGGAGTCACGAAGCACCTAAGTGCTTTTTATCCCTGCATGACTGACAGTGCACGACGGGTCTAGGGGGGCAGAGATCCCCCCTTCCCTCACGCCACAGGGTGCTCAATCGGGCCCGTCTAACTGAACAATCCGGGGCATCCCCTGTAGCCTGTGGGTGCTGAATACGTCCTGTGTGAGCATTGCCTTGCTATGGAGACGTTATAGCAAACAAGCAGACTGTGCTAGGCGAAGCGCATATAGCTAGGCAGCCTGGCTGATGTCTGTAAATTGGCTACTGGTTAGGCTATGGGCATGCATGGCTACATTCTACCCTGCATTGGCATTGCAGGGTATAATGTTGCCTAGCTGTGCCAACACACCTAGTCACGTGCCGCCAACGCACGGTACACAACCAGCCATAGCCTAGTCCTAGTACAGCCATGCTACGCCCTGGCTATGTTCAGATTACTTGCCCACGCTCCTTGCTATGATATGCTCACATGGGTCTTATTGCACCCACAGTTTGCCGGATCGTTAGCCTGTCCTTTTAGCTAGCCGCGCCCGATTGCAGCTGTGGCATGCCTTTGGCATGAAGGAGACTGGGGGTCTCTGCCCTTTCTCCTGTAGTGCACACACAGGGATTAAAAGCACTTCGGTGCTCCGTGACTCCCCAACGGGAGCACGAGTTTAATTAATTAATTAATTAATTGGCATTGCAAGTGCTATGGGATGGCGATGTCCAGGTTGCACCAACCCGGAGCATGGGTGTGACTACATGGCTAATCTAGCTAGCCGGCCCGTAAGGGGCTTACGCAGCTGGTTGTTGACGATCAGGTCCCCGCCCCGCCAGAACACCAGGAGTGGGCTCCCAGTGGGGTCTTGCTTGTGGCGGAGGTACTACGGCCACAGGTCGCGTCGCTGCTGCTGCTGCTGAGTGGGGGCACTCAGGTCGTCGTCCAGCGTCCAGGAGAGGTCGTGCAGCTTCTTGTGGCACGAGAGGAACAGGCATCCTCAATGGAGCGGAATTAAGGTAAGCAGGACTGGTGGGGGTGCCGCCTTCACATGTCCCGTGAGTCGGGAAGGCGGTGCCCACACAGTTCTAATTACCTACCGAGTTCCAGTTGGGTGCGTTAATTAATTGTAGCTCACCAGGACTTCCAAGCTCGTAGGGTGTCTGAGTTTGCACTGTAGTTCCATGAATATCTTTACAGTGCCACACCTCAGAGTCTTCGGCACCGATGTTCACTGATTCATTCATCCGGCATGTTCTTCTCGTGTTCACGTAGATTCAGATGGGCAGCCCTTTACGTAAGTTCATCATTTGACACATTCATTTTGCAAAAGACTACCCTGGGAGAATCCTGGAAAAAGCTGCGCATGCTCCAACAAGTGGCCTCCATTGTAGTAAAATGCACGAAATTGGTTTTGACATTTTGAATAAAGCTACGGTCTCATCGTCAAATGAACAAAACTGGTTTTATAACATTTGGAATAAAGCAAGGGTCTCAATTGAGTATAGAGCAAAATTTAT
Organism: Mesostigma viride; assembly: GCA_009746045.1. NCBI lineage: Eukaryota > Viridiplantae > Streptophyta > Mesostigmatophyceae > Mesostigmatales > Mesostigmataceae > Mesostigma > Mesostigma viride. The sequence continues at coordinate 475,069 of RPFO01000097.1, read as the reverse complement.
GTGAATGGCAGAGGCATGGCTTGCGTTTCACGGAATTGGCCGACATTGTTCAGGTGCTCGTTCTCCACCCTGCGTGCACACAAATTGATGGCCCCATCTCGATCCATCAAATCACAAACCACCCCGTTGATCCCCAGACCGCCAGTGCACGGCGAACAACCACCCAGCGTTAGTGGCATATCAGCAGGGAAACGTTTGGTAACAGTACTGGGCATCATTGTTGTGATATATATGCATGGCGAGAAAGCGCTCAGCAAGCGTGTCCGTCGCCTTGCCTAGCTAGAGGAGTTGGGCTCGCAACATAATAAGTGAGCTGCATGCGAATAAACTAATCTCAACCTACCGCAAATTCCCCCCCCCCCCTTCCCGGCCCCTTACAATCATGACTGCATGCAAATTGGATTATGCGAGACCTGAAGAGGACGCAACCTTCGTGCATGCACATGTCTCTGTCTTCTCACTATTGCCTGCTACGTGTCGCATTGCCTGCTGCAAATATGCAATTAATGCCCAGAGAGGTATAGTAGGGGTCTCAAGAGGGCAAGGCAGGGAATTGTGAATTTACCTACCCTGGCCATTCTCTTAGGTGTACCCTAATCTTATGTTACTTGTGAATATGATTTGCTGCTTCCCTCCCTGCCTATATGCACCCTTTCTTCCCTCCTCCCCCCCCCTCCCTCCCCTCCCCCCCCTCCCCCCTCCCCCCCTCCCCCCCTCCCCCCCTCCCCCCCTCCCCCCCCTCTTCCCTCTTTCTATATATAGACCCTCTTCAGTCTTCCCCCATCAGGCCCGGCGGCCCTTTCTTACAACTTTTTCCTCTCACTCCCGCTTCTGCCCCTTCTCCTCTGAGGTACCCCAGCCCCGTTCTCCCAGACCCTGTGGCTGCCATGGGACGGCTTAATCATGAGGCTTTGCCGTGAGTATGTACCCCCGAGTAGTAACATCTTATTCACTCGAGCCCATTGTGGTCTCTGCAAGTGGAGACACTTTGCCCATATTCAAGATACATGTAACTCATGTAAGTACCTGTGTGCCATGCACGGAGGCCGTGATGTCACGCAGTACTAAGAATATATCAGAACCCCTGTGTATATATAGAGAGTGACAAAACAGAGATGCTATAACGGCCACACGAGGGGCACAGAAAACGAATTGTGGAAAGAAACGCTCAAGCGCCAAGGGAATGTGGCAAATGCAACCCGGCTATTTTTTATTCTTATTCCTAAAGAGCGCGCGGGCGTACCTGAGGATGTTCCAGATGCCGCGGCGAACCACCTCTAGCGCCGACAGCAGCAAGTCGAGCAGCTCGCCGGGAAGGGAGGCCCCAAAGGGAGAGGGGATGATGGAAAACACCCAGGTCAGGCGGAGCGCCGCGTTGACTACCTGCGACCGTCACCGGATAGCGACAAGGCAAGGGCAAGGCCGGTGATCACAAGGCAAATTGCTTTATGACAAGAGCAAAGGCAAGGGCGAGGGCGAGGGCGAGGGCGAGGGCGAGGGCGAGGGCGAGGGCGAGGGCGAGGGCGAGGGCGAGGGCGAGGGCGAGGGCGAGGGCGAGGGCGAGGGCGAGGGCGAGGGCGAGGGCGAGGGCGAGGGCGAGGGCGAGGGCGAGGGCGAGGGCGAGGGCGAGGGCGAGGGCGAGGGCGAGGGCGAGGGCGAGGGCGAGGGCGAGGGCGAGGGCGAGGGCGAGGGCGAGGGCGAGGGCGAGGGCGAGGGCGAGGGCAAGGGCAAGGGCAAGGGCAAGGCCGGGCAAGGGCAAGGGCAAGGGCAACTTGGGCAAGGGCAAGGGCAAGGGCAAGGGCAAGGGCAAGGGCAAGGGCAAGGGCAAGGGCAAGGGCAAGGGCAAGGGCAAGGGCAAGGGCAAGGGCAAGGGCAAGGGCAAGGGCAAGGGCAAGGGCGAGGGCGAGGGCGAGGGCGAGGGCGAGGGCGAGGGCGAGGGCGAGGGCGAGGGCGAGGGCGAGGGCGAGGGCGAGGGCAAGGGCAAGGGCGAGGGCAAGGGCAAGGGCAAGGGCAAGGGCAAGGGCAAGGGCAAGGGCAAGGGCAAGGGCAAGGGCAAGGGCAACTTGGGCAAGGGCAAGGGCAAGGGCAAGGGCAAGGGCAAGGGCAAGGGCAAGGGCAAGGGCAAGGGCAAGGGCAAGGGCAAGGGCAAGGGCAAGGGCAAGGGCAAGGGCAAGGGCAAGGGCAAGGGCGAGGGCGAGGGCGAGGGCGAGGGCGAGGGCGAGGGCGAGGGCGAGGGCGAGGGCGAGGGCGAGGGCGAGGGCGAGGGCGAGGGCGAGGGCAAGGGCAAGGGCGAGGGCAAGGGCTTGGCAAGGGCAAGGGCAAGGGCAAGGGCAAGGGCAAGGGCAAGGGCAAGGGCAAGGGCAAGGGCAAGGGCAAGGGCAAGGGCAAGGGCAAGGGCAAGGGCAAGGGCGAGGGCGAGGGCAAGGGCAAGGGCAAGGGCAAGGGCAAGGGCAAGGGCAAGGGCAAGGGCAAGGGCAAGGGCAAGGGCAAGGGCAAGGGCAAGGGCAAGGGCAAGGGCAAGGGCAAGGGCAAGGGCAAGGGCAAGGGCAAGGGCAAGGGCAAGGGCAAGGGCCGGCAAGGGCAAGAGCAAGGGCAAGGGCAAGGGCAAGGGCAAGGGCAAGGGCAAGGGCAAGGGCAAGGGCAAGGGCAAGGGCAAGGGCAACTTGGGCAAGGGCAAGGGCAAGGGCAAGGGCAAGGGCAAGGGCAAGGGCAAGGGCAAGGGCAAGGGCAAGGGCAAGGGCAAGGGCAAGGGCAAGGGCAAGGGCAAGGGCAAGGGCAAGGGCAAGGGCAAGGGCAAGGGCAAGGGCAAGGGCAAGGGCAAGGGCAAGGGCAAGGGCAAGGGCAAGGGCAAGGGCAAGGGCAAGGGCAAGGGCAAGGGCAAGGGCAAGGGCAAGGGCAAGGGCAAGGGCAAGGGCAAGGGCAAGGGCAAGGGCAAGGGCAAGGGCAAGGGCAACTTGGGCAAGGGCAAGGGCCGCAAGGGCAAGGGCAAGGGCAAGGGCAAGGGCAAGGGCAAGGGCAAGGGCAAGGGCAAGGGCAAGGGCAAGGGCAAGGGCAAGGGCAAGGGCAAGGGCAAGGGCAAGGGCAAGGGCAAGGGCAAGGCACCATGCATTATAAAGCAAGTTGCTGCATCAAAGTCCTCCTATGCGGACCAGTTATGTGGGGTCTGCGTTAAAGCGGGGACGCTGCAAGTTGCTTTATAGGTAGTGGGGAATGTTAAGAGCGCCCCCCCCCCCCCCCCCCCCCCCCCCTTATGGACCGGTTTGTACATGTGGGTTCTGAGTCAAAACAGGGACGCTGTAAGTTTACATACGTAGTGGGGAAGATTTAGAGCCCCCCCCCCTCCCGCCATTGAAGATTGGGCCTGTTTCACCGCCACACAAGTATCACCCCCAAGTATCACGCACCAGCGCGCCGATGTATTTGCCGCGGACGGACAGGAAGAGCTCCCGTTCTCGGACCAGCCAAGTGCGCCACGAGTGCCAGCAGAGCCACGAGCCGGGGGAAGAGAGCCGAGAGACCCGCCCATTGCTGCTGTCACCTGCGGCGCCACCACCGGCTCCGTTGTTGGTTCTGAGGACACCCGCTGTGCTGGAGGCCACGTGGCTGCTGCGGTCAACGAGGCTGTTACAGGCGATGTGGCTGGAGCCATTCGTTCGGGTGGAGGCCTCGTTCCCCTTTCCTTTGGAAAAACGGCTGCTCCCATTGGCCGGTGTACGGTCCGACCTGGGGTGTGGGGCCAATTACACATTTGGTATTCTTTAAAAAAATGGGCATCACTTAAATGGCCACTTCGAAATACATAAATGGATGCATGGTAGCCACACACTGCTATAGCCACGACCGTTCCCCCGACACGTGCGGCTAGCTCCGTGGCCAAGTGGCGTCAAGGCGCGCAGTACCGCAAGGGACCGGCGCGAGGTAGGTGGTGCGAAGCCAACCATGAACAAATGCAGCTAGACGTGGGCAGCCAGCAGGCAAGCTTAACAAAGGTTAAGGGAAGGCGATGTCAGAAATGGATCCACCGTAGTAGCAGCACGTCCTCACAGAATGGCCTCGCCGATCGAGGGTACATGGGATGTGTCACTATAGTCTACTATACCTACGTGGCTATCCATAGCCACATACATAGTGGCCATCGTGACGTCCGCACTGGGTGGCATTGCCCGGAGCAGAAACTAGAGACCGCCCACCCAAGCATTACGGCCATCCCAGAGCTATGGCCATCCAAGCGCTATGGCCATCATGCATGCAAAAGGGAAAAAAAGGATCAAAGCCAAAAGGCAACCAGGAGGTTGAAACAGACGACAGCTCCCTCCCAGGGCCGACATCATGGCCCAGTTGATGGAGTCGCCCAGCTGCAATCTAGCTACACCCTATCAATTGCTACACTAGCTACACAGCAATATAGCTGCAATATAACTACACCCCATCAAGGTAGGCATGAAACCGATGCGTGCTATTGCAATGGTGAGATGGGGTGTCTACAAACCGTTCATAGTAAAAATGTGGAACCGATAGTGTCATCCGCACTACAATGTCCGTTGAGATGAGCTATAAATAGAGACAAGGTGGCCTCAGCAGCGTCCATCATCCCAACATAGTCGATAGGTTGCCACATGACACATCCCACTCGGTAGCTGCATCGAATGTCGACAGATAGAGACCTTGCGAGGTGTCTATAGATCGTTACAAGGACAGTCACCACGGTGGCATTGGCCGTCCTGTTACAACACGTAGCTGCGCAGCGCCTCAACGATTTGAAGGTAGCTATTACTCATTAGAAAAGCTGCATTCCATGACAACAGGTACGGGTAAAACCTATAAAAGATAGGGGTAAAACCTAGACAACTTACCACATCGTATACAACAGACAGGTACCACCACGGCATCCATTCAGTGAAAACAGATAGGGGCAAGACCCTTGTACTACTATACTATATTGTCGACTAACTTGTACCCTGGGCTTACAGGTCAATTAACCCCTTGCAGTCATTCACGCCTTAAGTTGGGTTCGAGGTTTTCGAGGGGTCAACCCAACTTAAGGCGTGAACCCAACTTAAGGCGTGAATGGCTCTACTAAATTGTACTAATTTGAACTAAAGATACTAACACATACTCTTCTGATTTACTTTGAACTTTGAATGCAAAATCCTATGCGGCCCAACTTAAGGCGTGAAGACAACTTAAGCCAACCCAACTTAAGGCGTGAATGACTGTACTATATTTGTACACTATGTACAAGAACAACCACGGCACCCACCATCCTATTGCATCAGGTAAGGGATACATGGAAGCATAATAGGCAGGTGTGTACACATAGAGTGTCTCTTATTATATTAGTTACATGGAGGCCACCGCAGCGTCCACGTGGTGACGTTGCCAGCGCATCAGGTCCCAGTCCATCGTGATGTCCCACAGGAAGGAGTAGACCGACGCAACGCAGGCGGTGGCCACAAAGAGCGGCAGCGACCACCAGCACGTCACCGGGTCTGCACAGCGACAAATACGCACCAAAGGCATGCGACAAATATGCACCAAAGACATGCGACAAATACGCACCAAAGGCATGCGACAAATATGCACCAAAGACATGCGACAAATATGCACCAAAGGCATGCGACAAATATGCACCAAAGACATGCGACAAATATGCACCAAAGGCATGCGACAAATATGCACCAAAGACATGCGACAAATATGCACCAAGGTATATAGATGAGTCCTACCGTTTTACTTCACAGACTACAACGCTCGCAGGAGGCATGACCGCCAGCAAACTGACATCCCCAGGCAACCTACATATGCATTCGGTTGGTCTCCATGGCTACCCTGTGTTGATTTGCTGCCCTGGCCACTTCCAGCGATTCTCTGTGCACCATTAGGGAAAGAAATGCGTCCCTTGTTCAGGAAGCTCAAATTTATGGCGACCATCTGGGCTGATTCAGCCCAACTTGGGGTTGACTCCAGCCCAATTTATACCTGCAAAATCCCTGCTAGATGATGCATGGCAAGATGAAACAAAACAAAACATTCATGTTGTGTGTGTGTCGGATGAGGATTACATCCCCATCTAGTGCTTAACGGTTGGGGGATGATGCAGACGATATTAATTTGTTTAAACTTTTGTGTAATTATTTTTCTAATGAGATTAGCATAGTACTCCGTGGCATGCCTTTGCGCATGACACGCAAGTACTTACTTACTTACTTCATGTTGTCAGCTCATCTTGCACGGATAATATGAGCTGGGATCATCGAACAATTTAAGGAACGAATAAACATGGTTGATTCAGCGCCCAAACAATTTGCTTAGATCGAGCTCTCAATAAAAAAGTGGAGGAGCTGCAGGGGAATACATTGATGATTCTGTAATATTTTCCCAACCAGATTAGGAACCTCTCACGTTTAACAACAGCAATTATCACTAGCTGTATTTCACATACCGCACATGACACTGCATGGCACGCGGCACACTCTCCACTGCTTGGAAGGCAACTTGAACCACAGCCTACATTAGACCACACAGTCTACATAGCTACCGAGATACTAGTGCGATCAGAGACATTCAAATACCGCACATGTTCAGCCGGCCGCACGCACCCACGTGTTTGTGTATGTGGCGTGCCACCAGCACACCGCACGCCGCCGCATACTTGCCCGCGTTGACCAGCTGCAGCCGCTCGACCGGGTGGGACCGGCCGTGGCCGTAGCGCCGCAGGCACTGCACAGGAGACGGCAAAGAGGCAGAGGCAAGCAGAGTCCTGAGTTCAAGGTGGAGGATACGATTAAGGGGCAGGGGCAAGCAAAGGTGTTATGTAAGGTGGAGGCAACGATCAATTAAGCGGCAGAAGCAAGCAAAGGAGTCAGGGCGGCGGAAATGATTTAGGGGCAGAGGCAAGCAATGGAGTTAAGGATGGAGGAAACAATTAAGGGGCATCTGGAAGCAAGCAATAGAGTTAGTTAGGGCGGAGGAATGGAATAAGAGGCAAGCAAAGGAATTAGGGTGGTTTCAACGTGACAAAGTTCAAAAACTTCCACAGCGTTTGTCTGTTGGGTGCAATCGACCGTGCGCGTAACGCCGCAGGCAGTGCCACGAAGAAGGGAGAGAGGCAGGGGCAAGTAAAGTAGCGGAAGTGTCAAGGACAAAAAGCTTGCTGCTTGCAGCTGATGTCTATACTGCGTGCCATTGGCCGCGAACGTAGCGCCGCAGGCACTGCCGAAGATAAAAGGAAGAGGCGGATGCAAATACAGTGGCTGATCAAGGACAAAAACAATTTATGCTTTGCCTCATTTATCTAATGGGTGGGACCGGCCATACACCCAGCGCCTCAGGCACTGCACACCAGTCAGGCAGAGGCACTTTCAATTGCAAATCAAGTCGTCCAGAACATTCTAAAGGACCAGAAGCATCAAAATCTGTGTAAGGCGCATCACAGGCACTTCACATTTGAAGGGATGCAAGGAGATGCAACATTCGCAAGAGATGCGGGTGTGTCACGCAACATTCGTAAAGACAACCACCACAAAGACAAAAGCCGGGTAAGGACAAACAAAAGAGCTGGCTGTCTACAGCTGTGCAGACAAAAACAGCAGCTGGATGTGTAATGCTGCGCACGTTTGCTGGATATTGCGTGGCACTTTCGCTGATGTGTAGACCTACATCCTACGGAGCCATGCCTAGAATGTTTGCCTAGCTGTGCCAACATACCTAGTCACGTGCCGCCAACGCACGGTACACAACCAGCCATAGCCTTAGCCTAGTCCTAGTACAGCCATGCTACGCCCTGGCTATGTTCAGATTACTTGCCCACGCTATACTTGTTATGCCACGCTTACATAGGTCTTATTGCACCCACAGTTTGCCGGATCGTTAGCCTGTGTGTGTTTAGCTAGCGCGCCCGAATGCAGCTGTGGCATGCCTTTGGCATGAAGGAGACTGGGGGTCTCTGCCCTTTCTCCTGTAGTGCACACACAGGGATTACAAGCACTTCGGTGCTCCGTGACTCCCCAACGGGAGCACGTGTTTAATTCATTAATTAATTACATCCTACGGATGCATGACAGGTAAAGGCTTACCAAACATAATAATGAAAGGCTTAGGTCAAACCTAAATTAAGGAAAGGCTCACCAAACACACACAATAAGGAAAGGCTCACCAAACACACACAATAAGGAAAGGCTCACCAAACACACACAATAAGGAAAGGCTCACCAAACACACACAATAAGGAAAGGCTCACCAAACACTCACAATAAGCAAAGGCTCACCAAACACACACAATAAGGAAAGGCTCACCAAACACACACAATAAGGAAAGGATCAGAATCGAACAGGGTACGATAGGGGTCAGATTTGACTGGAAGTCTAGCCCCTAGACTAGGGGCGACTAGGGGCAAGATTAACTAGAGACCATGGTCCGGCTAAGGACCATGGAAGCATGGTCTTACCATAGATAGGGATATTGGTCATGCACAAACAGAATAGGGACCAAGCAGTTATAAGGACATATCAGTCACGCACAAACAGAATAGGGACCAAGCAGTTATAAGGACATATCAGTCACGCACAAACAGAATATGGACCAAGCAGTTAGGAACATTGGTAATGCACAAACCGAAAGGACCAAGCATAGACAGAGCAGGGGACGTAGTACTTAGTAAAGAAAACTGGAGATACGGGTCAGATACGCGTCGCCGGTACCTGCAGCAGGCGCCACACAAATGGCAGCAGGCCGACGTAGAGGTTGTGCGCGGTGAATGTGGCGCTATCGCGGCAGGGGGCCCACGCCTCGGTCCTAAAGCTTCCGCCCGCGTAGTAGCAGAAGCCGTAGTGCAGGTCGTGGAAGGAGCGGACCTGCGCGCGAATGATAGGACGCAGGCAGGGCAAGGAAGGGCTAGTGATAGCAAATATTAAAGAAAAAATAACAAATACACTTAAGGGTTATAGCATATAGCAAATATTCGATAAAGCAGGTCGTGGAAGGACTAAACCTGCGCACTGAATATCAGAGGGCGGGGCTGGCTGGGGCGGGGCGGGGCGGGGCGGGCTGGGGCGGGGCGGGGCGGGGCGGGGCGGGGCGGGGCGGGGCGGGGCGGGCGGGGCGGGGCGGGGCGGGGCGGGGCGGGGCGGGGCGGGGCGGGGCGGCGGGGCGGGGCGGGGCGGGGCGGGGCGGGGCGGGGCGGGGCGGGGCGGGGCGGGGCGGGGCGGGGCGGGGCGGGGCGGGGCGGGGCGGGGCGGGGCGGGGCGGGGCGGGGCGGCGGGGCGGGGCGGGGCGGGGCGGGGCGGGGCGGGGCGGGGCGGGGCGGGGCGGGGCGGGCGGGGCGGGGCGGGGGGGCGGGGCGGGGCGGGGCGGGGCGGGCGGGGCGGGGCGGGCGGGGCGGGGCGGGGCGGGGCGGGGCGGGGCGGGGCGGGGCGGGGCGGGGCGGGGCGGGGCGGGGCGGGGCGGGGCGGGGCGGGGCGGGGCGGGGCGGGGCGGGGCGGGGCGGGGCGGGGCGGGGCGGGGCGGGGCGGGGCGGGGCGGGGCGGGGCGGGGCGGGGCGGGGCGGGGCGGGGCGGGGCGGGCGGGGCGGGCGGGGCGGGGCGGGGCGGGGCGGGGCGGGGCGGGGCGGGGCGGGGCGGGGCGGGGCGGGGCGGGCGGGGCGGGGCGGGGCGGGGCGGGGCGGGGGCGGGGCGGGGCGGGGCGGGGCGGGGCGGGGCGGGGCGGGGCGGGGCGGGGCGGGGCGGGGCGGGGCGGGGCGGGGCGGGGCGGGGCGGGGCGGGGCGGGGCGGCGGGGCGGGGCGGGGCGGGGCGGGGCGGGGCGGGGCGGGGCGGGGCGGGGCGGGGCGGGGCGGGGCGGGGCGGGGCGGGGCGGGGCAGGAAACTGATTGACAGCTATAAGAATGACTATCGTAACACAAAAGAGCCAGGCTCGTGGCACCGACAGGGCATGCAACATAGGCATGCGAATAAACGAAGTATGCAGCAGTAAGAAAAGTTATCGTACGCCACAGGAGCCAGGCATAACATCACGTCGCATGACTGCAGAGCTACTGCGGCATGTCAAATATACAAGCCAAAGCGAACAAGGCCTCTTTGTGGAAAAGCAACTAGATAAAGTTGCTACTGAAGTGGCTAGTAAGTCCAAGGGATTGTGACGCCTTACTGCCCTTACATCTCATATCAGCTCCGCTCTGCCCACCAGGCCCTCCTGGGTCGACTTGTCTTAAGCCCTTGACTACACTCTTCCGGTGCTGTAAGCACCTGTCCCAAGTCACTAGCCCAAACAGCCGAGCCTTTACCCTAAACCCTAACCCTAACCCTAACCCTAACCCTAACCCTTTACCTGGCTGGTCAGCTGGTCTCCCAAAAAGAAGTCTGCAAATACCACCTGCCAGCCGCAACACCAACGCCAAGCAAGCCACCGCAGAATCCGGGGTGACAAGTGCAACACGAGGAGGCAGCAGCAGCATAAGAAACTAGAAGCACGGGAAACTACTCGTACTGTACTGGAAATGCTGGCAGTTCTTCCCAATCGGAAAAGATGGCAGAAGAAAATCGGGGCAAAGATTGGTGCCCATTTCACAGCCTGGACCCCCACAGCTCTAAACATTAGCTACCGTTAGCTACCATTAGCTACCATTAGCTACCATGAGCTACCATTAGCTACCATTAGCTACCGTTAGCTTGCCATTAGCTACCATTAGCTACCATTAGCTACCATTAGCTACCATTAGCTGCCATTAGCTACCATTAGCTACCATGAGCTACCATGAGCTACCATTAGCTACCATTAGCTACCATTAGCTGCCATGAGCTGCCATTAGCTGCCATTAGCTGCCATGAGCTACCATTAGCTACCATTAGCTACCATTAACTGCCATTAGCTACCATTAGCTACCATTAGCTACCATTAGGTACCAATAGCTACCATTAGCTACCATTAGCTACCATGAGCTACCATTAGCTACCATTAGCTACCATGAGCTACCTGCATTAGCTATCATTAGCTACCATTAGCTACCATTAGCTACCATTAGCTACCATTAGCTACCATGAGCTGCCATTAGCTACCATTAGCTGCCATTAGCTAGTAACCATTAGCTACCATGAGCTACCATTAGCTGCCATTAGCTACCATGAGCTACCATTAGCTGCCATTAGCTACCATTAGCTACCATTAGCTACCATTAGCTACCATTAGCTAGTAACCATTAGCTACCATGAGCTACCATTAGCTGCCATTAGCTACCATGAGCTACCATTAGCTGCCATTAGCTACCATTAGCTACCATTAGCTACCATGAGCTGCCATTAGCTACCATGAGCTGCCATTAGCTACCATTAGCTACCATGAGCTACCATGAGCTACCATTAGCTACCATTAGCTACCATTAGCTGCCATTAGCTACCATTAGCTACCATGAGCTACCATGAGCTACCATTAGCTACCATTAGCTACCATTAGCTGCCATGAGCTGCCATTAGCTGCCATTAGCTGCCATTAGCTACCATTAGCTACCATTAGCTACCATTAGCTACCATGAGCTACCATTATTAGCTACCATTGGCTACCATTAGTCAATTCATCGCAAGGAATACTCTGGGGACTTTGCAACGAACAGATTAGCAAGAGAGCCCTGAAGTTGTGAACATACAGCTGCATGTGCACAGTGACACCCGGAGAGGCAGGGAACTAGGCGAGGGCGAGGGCTTCGAAGTCCCCCCTCAGGTCTTTCATGTGGAGATAGTTATGCACTTGGTGGGCGCCATCTCGACAGAAGTTCTGGGTAGCTATTGCCTGGGGATAGGTGGGACTGTGGATCTCACTGTTCCAGGACTTAACAGAAAGGATCTAGGTAGTTCCCACAGCCCTGAGAGTGGCTAGGCAAGGTACGATACCCCGGCAGGGTGTGACAGATGGCACGCAGTCGTGAAAGACGGCCATTAACGGTCATAAAAGACCAAATATGGAATGAACACACCCCTGAGTGCGCCTAACTTATCCTTACATATTAATTGAGAATGATGAATTACGGAGGTGAGAGTGGCATGCAACATACCCCGAAAATTAATTAATTAATTAAACCCCGAAAAGAAGATACCTGAAGAAAATAATAATAATCTGACAATAATAATAATCCTTATATATACTAGTTTGGAATTCTATTATATACTACTGCTGCTATTAAATTTCTAGGAGTATCATGTATGAAAGTGTGCCTAACTTATCCATATGGGTTGACACATAAATGGCACTCTACATTAAGTAAGGCCAGGGCCAACCCACTGTAAACAAGGGAGCGTGCGTGATGCACCCCATCCACCAAGACAAGGAATGGAGCTAGCAGGTCACAACAGCGGCAACCCACCGTAAAGAAAGGAGCGCACGCGATGCGCCCCATCGTGCGCAGGAAGAAGGCGCGGGAGGGGCGCCAGCACACGTTGAAGGGGCACAGGAAGATCCCCAGGAACAGCTGGGGGGGGGTTGGGGCATGCGTACAATGGGAGACGGGGGGGAACAAAAAGGACGGGGGCGAGGGAAAGCGAAGAGGAGGGGGGGGGAGCAAATTAAGGAAGGGTGCGCGGAGGGGCCAAAAGGAGGGGGACAGGGAGAAGCGAAAGTGGGGGGCACGGGGGGGAGCAGTAGGAAAGGAGACAATGACGGCCAGGAACGTCTGGGGGGAGGGTCTGGGTGAGGCATACAACCAGGGCCAGATGGGGAGCGCTGTGCACAGCAAAATAATAGCCTAAGGAAGGCAAAAAGTCTGAGTAGAGTTCATAACAAACCCTACTGGAATCACAGTCAAAGAAACTACTGCACTAGTAGAGCAACGAGCAAGCCCTGGGTGGAAGAGCCATACCCCGACCAAAGCAGATGCAAGTCTAGCCCGCTATTGCCTCCCCGCAAAGAGAAAAGCAAGGGGTCTGCTGAGTCCGATTGTTTTCGTCACGACACCTTCCTACCAAAAACGATGCGGGGCACGCAGCCGTTCCCGAGACGGCATCTTTCGGCCACCGCCAGACGCACATTGGCGACGCTTTTGCCGGCATCTTACGTGGCCATGCTGGGCCACTTGGATCAGATAGTTCACGCAAGCTCTTCTCTATTCCAGAAAATCCCAACGACACAATATAAACCTAAACAGTGGCAAAGTTGTTGAAAGAAAACCGTTCGTAGCGATATTGATTTTCTTTCAGTGCGCACCACAGGTTTGGTCCATGCCTCTCAAAAACCATGGACAATCTCTTGATGACAACCAAGGCACGAGCACATTTCATCGCATGCCACGCTCACCATGCAACGGCAGCCTGTACAGTACGGGGCTGTCTGTTGGGCTATTCTATTCTAGTCAGGTTACCAACATAGAAGCTCTCTAGCCACCCATGACTCACCAGCAGCAGCACACCTGGCGTGAGGTCCAGGTAGGGGTGCAGCGGGCCTAGCCACCCCCAGGGTGAGCTGGGCCCCAGCTGCTGCAGAGTCAGGTGCCCAATGAGCGCAGTCAGCACCAGGGCGCCCGCGGCGGTTGCCGACAGCAGGAACTGGGGTCCTGTAAGCTCTGCTTGCACACGGCACATGTGGCAGACGGCATGGCGGCATAGCGCGGCAAGAACTGGGGACTGACAGCTCTGGTAGCACACGGCATCATGACAAAGGCAAAGAGCCCAGGCATGGTTGAAGGGCTTGGGCATTTTCCGTATTTCACGCTCTCGCTGCGCAGAAAGGTGGAGTAATCTGCCAAGCTTGGGCCACCGATCACAACACCGCCTATCGCGCGCGCCATAGTCGGCGGCCGCAGCATGGCAAGCAGCAATTAAACAAAACAAGAAACAAAACATCACATGCAGCAGCAAAACAAAATAAGAAACAAGACGTCACCTGTCCCTCGTCGGAAGCCGAATATGAACGGGTAGTTGATGCGTGCCCGTGCAAAGACCAGCAGGTCCAGCCCGTAGACGAGAAAATGGAGGATGATGAGAAGCAGGCCGCTGCGTGTGACGGGGGTGGGCACAAGGGAGCATGCGCGTGCACGAGCAACCATAACTGAAGAGGATGATGACGTTGACCACTGCTGGTGATGGGTGGGGGCACAAGGGAGCATGTGCGTGCAGGAATCAGGGGGGGGGGGGGGAGGATAGAGCCTTCGCCAGAGGATGTAGCCTTGCAACCTATAGATACCCAAATCAAAAGTACTAAGGTTGATTGCTCAAAAGGAAACGTTTGATGACTCAAAAGTATCATTTCTAATTTTCTGAACCAAAGGGATTGTTTGTTGCATGAGCTGGCCATGAAAGCCCAAGATGAGGCCCACAATCACATAGGCCACCACATGCATGGGCCATCCCACGGGCCGGCCATCACACAGGCCATCAGGCATCACGTGGCATGGACGGCGCGTACGCGCAACCACCCTGCATGGTGCATGGGGGAGTGTCGCTGCCAACACGAACGCATCCGTCTCCTCGACCTAAGGCGCCATTGTCCTACCGCTATTGTGGTGGGATAGCCCACTATGCCATGGCGGAAGGGAACGCGTAGCCACCCCATGCAAACGTCAGTCCCCCTAGCCACATGCAAGGGTGGGGTCAGTTCGGCTTTCTCACACCCTTCACGGCATTCACAGGGTGTGAAAGGGCTGCAATGCTTACAGAAAGTGTAAGACAGCTTCTATGGTAGGGGTAGGTCAGAGACAAGGCAATGGCAGCTTGGGGTATTATGCATCAACAATGACGCCTTGCTCGCCCAAACTAAAACGATGATGGGCTGACAGTGCAACACTTCCTACAACCGCGTAAGTTACCTTGCAGTACGAAACGAAATGCCGGATCAATACACTTCAGTGGCTGAAATGGCATTATAGAACATGCGAACAAAGGCCTTGAACGCCCACAGTGACGCAACGGGTAACTTCAGAGGATGTTTGTTACGCAAACGAGGATGTAGTATCTTTACACACTCACAACTTGGCAGACAAGCAGAACATTAATCACCACAACATGAATGTAGCACCCGACTTTGGGAGGTGTTCCCACACATAACAATAACAAACATACAAATAAACAGTACCCACACATAACAATAACAAACAAACAAATAAACAAATAGATGAATAGCAATCTAGAGATGTGTCCAATGACACCGTGGCAACAAACCGGAACAGACTCGTACACGGGGAACACCGACTGTAGGAATTGCTCCCACTCACGTTCGAAAGAGATATGCCTTATTTATGCCATCGTACATACACCATCATACCAACTACTATGCCATCATGGCAGAACCAAACTCACCGGTAGACAGGAAACACTGACTGCAGGAAGCGCTCTCTGGGCTCTGGTTGAGGAGGTCCGTTGTCCAGCAGCAACGCCAAGTATGCCAGCAGGCAACACAAGACGCCCATGAGGGCACCTGCGCGGCCGACACCCCCAAGACCCCATGCCCCATGCCCCATGCCCCATGCCCCATGCCCCATGCCCCATGCCCCATGCCCCATGCCCCATGCCCCATGCCCCATGCCCCATGCCCCATGCCCCATGCCCCATGCCCCATGCCCCATGCCCCATGCCCCATGCCCCATGCCCCATGCCCCATGCCCCATGCCCCATGCCCCATGCCCCATGCCCCATGCCCCATGCCCCATGCCCCATGCCCCATGCCCCATGCGCCATGCCCCATGCCCCATGCCCCACACCAGGACCCGTGCTTATCAGTATAATAGGCAAAATTCAAGACCCCCGAGAAACCAAGAGCTTGCCACAAATTCCCCTACAATGTGTGGAATACATGCTGCAGGGGCGTGCCCCCGCACAGCAGCAGCAGCAGTAGCACATATGTGCAATCTTAATACTAGCACAGTACACAGTAAATTCTTGGTAATATTAGAAGGACATTATAACTGGTGAAGTGTTGATGATATGCCAAAGTGCCATCGAGTCCCTGCACGACGAACAATTGAGACGCCCTGCGCCTACCTGATATGACATGCATTCACACGGGCCACATGGAAGATACCACCAAGGGAGCGTCTTGTCTTGTCTGCTCCAACTATTGCTTCTGCCCCTTGGAGTGAGGGGCTTCCAGAAAGAACAGCTGTTTTACATATGGGTGATAAGCCCCCGTCAAGGCCGTAGCCAATCTGAGAATCTAGTCTAGCTAGGCCACCCAACAGGGGGCTAGGACACCACATCACCAGGGCCATTTCACCTGGGCCAGTCATGAGGACCTGGACTTGTAACCCCTCAAGCAGCGAGGGAGGGCGGGTGGGAGCTGCAAAGAGGTCGGGTTGTGGCACTGCAACAACCCCAAGTAGCTGGACCGCCCTGGGGTGGCGCATGCCGGCCCACTGACCGAGAGGCCAAAGGCACCATGGCGCGCGCCAGCCCACTGGCCAAAGGGCCAGTGGCGCCGTGCCACCCCTGGTCCACACTTACCCCCCCTCTCCTCTAGTCGGGCTGCCTACTGCGGCCGCCCCTCCCCCTTTGAGACATCCGCAAGTAATAGATAATACGAGCATGAGCTCACAAAGTTACATGACCGTGTGGTGCCTTGTTGGATGAGATGCGTGCCAGTAGGGCCCACTCGACCGCACATGCCCCAGCAAGTCATAGGGATTGTCACGATGTACCAGGAACCTACTATGCACATGCACACAGACAGGGAGAAGGTCACGCTATCTATCGAAAAATTAAAACAAAATTATACCGTAGTATATATGTATTAATATTAATATTAGTAGTACTAGTGTGCATTTGAAGAACCAATAACAACAAAGTTACAAAACATATGTGCCACGCGCCTGCGACCACGCGTGTGCCCTCGATCTAATCTTAGCCACTAGCGTGACACTCATGCCACGGGACGTACTTAGTTTGTACAGGACACGTGAGAGGATACGCCACAACCCATTGGTCTTGCCTGGCTCGCTAACCCTACCTAGCGTGAAGCTCATGCAGTGGGAGGTGGACGGGCGGACCACCCGCAGACTGCGCGTGAGCTGCCCCGGTTCCTGCGAGAGGTACCTGGGGTGCGCGAGGGAGGATGCAGTCCCATGGTGGTGGTGCATGGCAGCCCAATACGGGTACGTCACGAATAGCATTAATGCGCATGATGATGACCGCCAGCCCAAAGATGGGCTGTGCATCCAACCCATCTTCAAAGCAACCTAGACTAGGTCGACTGCGCAAATCAAGCACGGTGGCTGCGTCCCTGTGTGCCTTGTGATGGGCTTACCACTCATGAATGCAGAGCGCCCTCATCAGCAATAATGGTATAGTAGTATATAACAAAAAAATGGTTGACAAGTCCACGTGCCCCTTTCGGTACTGAGAAAGCCACACATGTGTTCAGTAGCGAGCTCTACTTGTCGACGAAAGTTTATTAAGTGTTATTAACGTTACCTTGTTGGCTGTACTAGTGGAAGTAGTTGCGATATTCATAGTAATAGCAGCAGCAGTGGCAGCAGCAGCAGCAGCAGCAGCAGGAGGAGGAGGAGGAGGAGGAGGAGGAGGAGGAGGAGGAGGAGGAGGAGGAGGAGGAGGAGGAGGAGGAGGAGGAGGAGGAGGAGGAGGAGGAGGAGGAGGAGGAGGAGGAGGAGGAGGAGGAGGAGGAGGAGGAGGAGGAGGAGGAGGAGGAGGAGGAGGAGGAGGAGGAGGAGGAGGAGGAGGAGGAGCAGCAGCAGCAGCAGCAGCAGCAGCAGCAGCAGCAGCAGCAGCAGCAGTCTCCTGGTGATTGATAAGTTAGAAAATAAACATACATTTTGGAGTATACTGAGTACCAAAGATATCAAACTGGGAACAGAAATACCCAGAAAACGTATTTATTAGCAATTCCTTCTAAAAGAAGCAAACTTGTCAAGCACTTTACCCATGCCAACGGCTCACTCTAGGACATACTCATTGGCCATGTTGAGAACTCACAGCACGAAACGTCCCTCCCTAGAAACGTTCCTTCATGCCTCCTCAGGTAGTTAGACTCTAGTGGACAAACCAGACAGAAAAGCCAAAAGCCTCTTGCTTAGTTAAGACCCTGACGGGTCTTGCGGCGTACCATCCAACTAGTTACACTTAATAATTGAAGGGCTGATACTAGTTGAACAGGGCACGTGACTCGTGCTTGCGTGACTTGTGCTATAGGTGCGGTAGGTGCTATAGATGCGACAGGTGCCATAAATAGGTGATATAGGTGCCACAAATAGGTGCGACAGGTGCCATGAATAGGTGATACAGGTGCCATAAATAGGTGCGACAGGTGCCATAAATAGGTGATATGGGTGCCATAGGTAGGTGATATAGGTGCCATACATAGGTGATATAGGTGCCACAAATAGGTGCGACAGGTGCCACAAATAGGTGATATGGGTGCCATAAATAGGTGATATAGGTGCCATACATAGGTGATATAGGTGCCATAAATAGGCGCGACAGGTGCCATAAATAGGTGATATAGGTGCCACAAATAGGTGATATGGGTGCCACAAATAGGTGATAGAAGTGCCATAAGTAGGTGATATAGGTGCCATAAATAGGAGATATAGGTGCCATACATAGGAGATATAGGTGCCATAAATAGGCGCGACAGGTGCCATAAATAGGTGCGACAGGTGCCATGAATAGGTGGTATATGTGCCATAAGTAGGTGGTATAGGTGCCATACATAGGTGATATAGGTGCCATAAATAGGTGATATAGGTGCCATAAATAGGTGGTATATGTGCCATAAATAGGTGGTATATGTGCCATAAATAGGTGGTATAGGTGCCATAAATAGGTGGTATATGTGCTATCGGTGGTATCAGGTTGGGGATGGCGTGATGGGTCAAACGACTCACGCTGAAAACTCGTCTTCAACTCGCTGGACGAGGACGGTTACCTGCGGTAATTGTGGGTGTTACGGCATCGGCACAAGCATGCAGCACCCGGGCAAGGACATGATGGATGAAGTTTTGCGCATGGTGTCATGCGCATGGGCATGCCATGCAGAACTATGCTAGTATCATTAGAAAAATCATAACACGGAAGCTACGAATATCGTCTGCATCATGCCCCATGCAACCATTTAGTCACTAGAGGGGGATATGGTTGATTAATAGCTTTGGGCAATGGGAGTACCAACCCCTATCATGAGAAACAATCTTTATTACAATACATGTGTGCTAGGCTTTGTAGCGGGGCCTTAGCCACACCATCAAAATCATCGTACAAACCATCATCAAGTTGGCTTTGTCACCATGCTGGGGCCCAGCACTCGTCCCATAATACAACCTTGAACTTTCCCCTGGGCATCCAGCAAGGGCAAGGACATGATGGGCCCAGCAAGGAGTTAGTTAAATATTTGCAGAAATCCTTTTGCCGCTCGGCTCCTGACACCTGCATCAAGATCTGCCATTGCAGGATAAATGACTTGGCTATGATTTGGGGTAGGCATGCATGCAGAGCCAAAGCACCGTCACCGGCTGAGCCAGAGCACCAAGACACGATGAGCACCGTCACGGGTCCGAGCAGAGCACAGCCAAGACATGCAATTCAACCTTGAAGATGTATGGCCTGCATGCGGGAATGGGCATGCAGCAAGACAGGGAGGAAGAAGGAAGAATGGGAGCGGAAAGAAGGGTAGAGGAGAAGGGGATATGGGGTAGGGGTAGGGGTAGGGGGGGGAACGGGCAAAGGGAGTCACCGGGCTGCATGGAGGGCTGCCAAGGCTACTTGGCACCTAGCTAGCTAACGGGGCAGGAGCGCCCCATGCATCAGTATCTGGCAGACAGACACCAACACACACATTAAAAATAAATGACAGACACTAACACAAGCATGAAAAATAACTTCAACAGGTTGTTGATGCCTGCATCCGCAGAGTGGGTCCAGGGACACGGCCCGGGGCCGCACTCTCGCTGCAAAGCATATTCCAAGCATCTCAAGGTCAGCCCATTTCAACGCTGTCACTGTGCAACTTAATTACTCCATTTCCACGCCCTGTAACATGGCAGCATCCATGCACCATCTTGACCGCATGCACGTGTTATTACACAGTGGGTGTGGATGCCGCGTATACCTCTGTCGAGCTCGCGAACTCCGCTTGGCGCACGGCATCCAGGTACGGCTCGAGGGCGCACCAGCCCGCCACCTGGCACACGCAAGCCCAGAAAGCCAGACGAGCGCAACCACATAGGCCAGACACGTTGTCTTTCTGCTCGTATTTCTGCGAACGGACCGTCCATATTCCCGGCCCCCACCTTAGCTGACACACTACGAAAGGCAGGGCACCGTCTGTGATGATCAGGACGAGGACGAGGTTGTACAATGAACATGCTCAATACTGACTCGTGAGTTTCTATCAAAATACTTATCTCTAATCGAAGCCACTGTACGACATGAATACTGATGAACATCAATATCAATCTCAACCTAAACCTTTGTCCTACTAGCTCTACTGATGTATCACAAAACAAAGGCACAACGGTGATAGTCTCACGCGCCACATGCAGTCCCGACAGCTGGCCGATCACCACCGGCCCATCATCCCCATGCACCCACTGCCTAGTCCGCTCCGCCAGATGACCCTCCTGTGGATTCCCAACAAACGCTCAAGGCGTAAAGGCCCTAAGCACATCCCATGGTGCTTATGGTCTAACGGTCTGTAACCCACCCGTAGAGTGACCTCACGTTGCTGTGCTTCCTGAGGACCTAGGCAATTAGATTGACAAACAAGCTCCCGCGGTGCTTCTGAGCACATGGTCCCTATTCCCTTCCGCCCCCCCCCCCCCCCCCCAAACTCACCTTGTCGTGCTTCTTGAGGATCTTGGCAATCGCCAGCGCGTTCAGGTACCTGCCGGCCCGACATGGCGTGCAGCAATCGGGGCAGCAAGTAGGCAAGCAGACCATGAGCAAAGCCAGCCTGGCTGTTCCTTGAACCTTAACATTAAAAAAATCAAAGGATTAAGACTAAAACCTTTTTCTGCAGTGCATGCATGCGATCTGCTGGAATGGATCCACCCAACCACCGGGGGCGTATGAAGACCTTGTGTTGTGCTGAGTTGACACCGGTGCATTTCATGTGCCGCGCACGTGCTGAAGCTGTGATACTCATGCTGCCGTGCTAACTTCAAACAGGGTGACCACTATCATGCTGCCCTCTAGTTCCACTGGGAGTGTTTCAGCTCGTCAAAGGGCATCGCGCCCTTAAAGCGTGCCCTTAAAGGAAAGGGCATCGTGCCCTTTCCCTACTGATGACAGGCATACCCACAAGTGGAGCATGTCACAGGCACAACCTGCTTGTAGATGCTGTGCATGTCACAAGCAGTTAACGGCGGACTGAGGCTTGTCCTATTCAGAGAATGCACCGATAAACCTCTTACCCTATTATTGATCAGCGTACCCATACGCCTAGCATGTTACAAGCAAACGGCAGACCGTGGCCCATCATATTTTACCCCGCGCACCCTCACAGCGCACCCTTACAGCGCACGCAGGCAAGCCTGATGTGCTGTTCCCCTCCCAGTACCCCACGCACCCGTAGCGGTGACCCGCGTCCCTGCCGACTGTGCTGCCATAAGCACCCGCAGCTGTCACAGCACACACACACACACAAGAAAACACACAAACACACGCACACACACAGTGACACACAAACACACACACACACGAACAAACACGCACACACACGCACACACACACACACAAGAAAACACACAAACACACGCACACACACAGTGACACACAAACACACACACACACACGAACAAACACGCACACACACGCACACACACACACACAAGAAAACACACAAACACACGCACACACACAGTGACACACAAACACACACACACACGAACAAACACGCACACACACGCACACACACACACACAAGAAAACACACAAACACACGCACACACACAGTGACACACAAACACACACACACACACGAACAAACACGCACACACACGCACACACACAAACACACACAAACACACACACAGTGACACACAAACACACACACACACACACACACACACACACACACAAAAAAAAAACCTCACGCACACACACGATCGTCCCCTACTGCTACCCCACGCACTAGTGGCTGTTCAGGCAGGCCAGCACGATGCAGTCCCACCCCCCAGTACTTCTTGGCCACCCGTAGCTATTCAAGCAGGCCAGTGCGTGGTGCAGTTCCATCTCCCTGCAGTAGTATCACACGCAGCCGCAGCTCTGCAGGATGACACATAGGGGGGTCCCCTATCGCTCTTTTACCCCACCCACCCTCACAGCGCACCCTTACAGCGCAAGCGGGCAAGCGCGTAAAGTCATTCCCCCCCCACAACCCCACACACCCGTAGCTGTTCAGGCACATCAACGCGTAGTGCAGCTCTCCAATCGCCAGCTCCAGCATGGCCTGCGCGCGGGCAAGCTTGCGCACGCCCCGCCCCCGTCGCAGCGCGTCGATGAGACCTGAGGGAAAAGAGAGCGCGTACGCCTGCGGTGGAGCCGTGTGATGGTCATATGTGATATTTCATGCGGTGCATTGATTAGTGGAAAGAAAGGGAGCGTGGACGCCTGCGGTGGAGCTGTGCGTTGTGACGCATGATTGCAATACAAGGTCCTGCAATGCACGAATTAGTGGTAGCAGGAGGGCAAGGGGAAGGGGAAGGTAAACACCTGTGAGGGTGAGCAGGACAACCGGGTGAAAAGGATATCCTACGGCTTCGCAAGGCGGCTCCCATCCGATGATGCGTGCTTGTCAGTGGGTGAGAGCCAAGGGAGAGGACTCCCCATATGCCGGCGGTACATAGAGCTGTGAGATCTAACACTACGTGATCTATACATCAAATTCATTATTTATGATCATTATATATAATGAAGGGGCGCATTAGCTGGTGACAGGTGATTGTACAAGGGAAAGAGGAGTGTCAACGCCTGGCGGCCATGCAACGTGTGATTAATTATACAAGCCTGATGCTTAATTTTGATGGCAGAATTGCTTGTTTGAAATATTGCGACACGTGGTTGTGATTACAAACGATGTGATGGCAATATGCATTCCCCCCCAAGCAGTAGGGCCCGGGTGCATCCCACATGTAAATAATCCGAGAAACACAATGTAGACAAGAGACTGCCTACGTTGGGAAAGCGCACTGTACACTAAAAACTAAGGCCAGCCACGACACGGCAACGCAACGAAGTGAACCGGCAGAGGCGTTAGCTTGCGGCTCACCAACAACGGTTGGCATGTTTCCTCGCGCTCGATCTCACTCACAAGAACCTCACTAGAACGGTGCAGGCGCATAGCAGTCGAGCCTGTAACCCCACCAAGGTACCAATGGCCCACAAGCCAGCACATAACCAGAGACATTGACCTCTAAGCATGAAACACACAAATGCCAGCTCAAGGAAGGCCAAAAAAAAAAAAATAATGATAATAATTATAATAAAATAACAGCAATAATAATCATAACATTAATCATCATAATAAAAATCATGCCCGCACAACCCTTACCCACCTCCTCCTTGCCATCCTCCTCCTCGTCCTCCTTGCTCTCTGCCCCTTCCTCCTCTCCCTCCTCGGCACGGCAGGCCTTGCCCTCTCGATGCCCCAGGAGCGGCTGGGAGAGCTCGTCCAGGGAGGACCCAGGTGACCAAGGCCCCCTGCTCCCCCCCGCGGTGGCACGTGCCAGCTGTGGCGGTTGCCGTCGACAAACCTTTGCCGGGGGCAGCGCTCCATGACTACCGCGGTCACCGTCACCATTTTGTGTGGAGGCGCTGCCAGTATGATAGCTGGAGTGGGCGCCCTGCAGCTGGTGTGGGCGCAGGTCCTGGTGACTGCAATCCTTTTGGTGGCTGGCAATGTCCGCAGTGCTGACTGGTATAGCATGGTTGGGTGGACAGGGTGCCTTCCCATCCGCTATCTCATCGTTCCCCTGACACACGTCAAAGTGACGGTCCCCAGGTCTGGCCGCCCCTTTCCAGTCTCCTTCCAAGCCAATCGCGTCACAAGCATCCGTTCTTCTCTGGGAGTCACCGCCCTTGTGGTCACCAGCATCTGTGATGGCCGCCGCGAACTTTCTGGCATCCTCATCTAGAATGGATGTACTGCCTGCACCGACCGCGGCCGTGGACGCGCCTCCAGGACCCTCCACCAGGGACACCCTGGGGCCAGCGTCTGTCGCCTGAGGGGCAGTTGCCAGCACTGCCGGTGGCCCATCCACCCTACCCCTGCTCCACCCGCACAATGGGGACCCCAGCATGCTGGCGTGGGTGCTGATGCTGGTGCCGGTGTTGGCTAGTAAGGACGAGGGGACCGCACCGTAACCCTGGGAAACTCCCAGGGAAACCTGGGCACCAACCTGGGAACCGCCCTGGACCTGTCGCAGCCGCTGCAGCGTCTGCAGCTGCTCCTCCATCTGGTGGAAGCGTTCGGTGCACTCCCTCTTCTTGCTGGCAGCCGCACAAGTGTGCGTGTGTGTGATAGCGGGCGTTGGGTGGGCATGTGGAGAGGTGCAAGTGCAGGTATGTGGGTGGAGGCGTGGGTGGGAGCGTCGATACGAGTACTTCGACAGATGAAAGAAAGAGAGTGCACATTCATGCTCTAGAAAAACAACTACGTGACTTCACCCAAGCTGTCTTACCAGGCATCCAACCACTGGTGCATGTTTAGTGCGTGACAGTGACGCAACATATGGACTATAGTGACACGCAGTATAAAAGCTTGGCATGATGTGAGCGGATGACGAACGTGTGCCAAGTGTCTCGTGATCCGTCATCAGATTGTGAAGGCACAAGACGATCAACCAGTTCAAGGGGTGATGGGAAACAACACGCTCAGAAAAAGTGTCGACAGACAGAAGCTCCCAACCCTCACCGAGCCTGATGTCTCCCCTAGGCTTCCTTCATCCTCTCCCACTCCCCCACCTCTCCCTACCCCCCCCTGATCTTTTCATTCCGTCGAGGCCTCTCATGCCTTTACCCTGGGCGCAGACAGGCATCATGCAGATGCCACGTGTCATTCCCTGCGCACCGACAATAGGGCAGGTCCGCCTTGTCTACCCTCGCACGCGACATGGCGGCCACGCACCCCACCACCACCACCCTGCCGCCCCCTCCCCCACCCCCCGGCCCCTGACCTTCCCGCCCGCCCGCCCGCCCGCCCGCCAGCCTTCTCGCCTGCCCAACTCAATCCCCCACCCCCTTCCGCCCCCCACACACCGTTGATAGAAGCAGTCCACCTTATTCAGCTCCGCGTCCAGTCTCCGAAAGAAGGCCGCCTCTGCGTCCGCCCACGCGACATTGTTGCCAAAGAGGGCGGCCGGAGCACCCAGGGGCAGCGGGCTGCCAGGGGGTGATGCCCCTGCAGGTCCCTCACGCTGTTCCTGGAATTGCTCTTGCTCTTGTTCTTGTTCTTGTGCTTGTTCCTCCGGTCTCCTCGATGGGGTGGGCCTCACTGAGCTGGCGCTGACATCACGGTGGGTAGGGGATGCGTGCTGGCGGGTCCTCCATCGGGTGCGGAGTCGCTCCTCTCTTCCCCCGTTCTCACGCCAGTAGCTCTCTCGGACCACCTGGGAGCTCCGGGGGTAACATTCCGGATCAAACAAAGCTTTTCATCAGGCCACAGGGTTGTACGTAAAATACCTGGTTGTGAATCGATGAAGCAAAGTCTGGTCGTGAATCAATCAAGCAAAGCAGGGGGGCACCCTGAGCCCAACACCCCACTGTGCCAGCGGGACTGTTGCTGGAACCATCTGGCTGCAGTACAGGCCATCATTATCTGACACAACGAACATTAAATACATAGAATAATAATACGAATACTCATACTTTTTCTTTATTATCATTATTAATTAATTAAATAATTAAGAACATACCTCCGTGGGGAGGATATGTAACACATATCCCTGAGAAGGGGCATATGCTTTTCAATACACTCTAGGCGACAACCTGCATGTGGTTGGTGTAAACTGGTTGGTGTAAACTGCCACCTACTCGGGGTGCACAACTGAGGTGCACCTGCACCACCATGTATTCCAGCAGCTGTGCAAAGTTGCGGACATGGGGTGGAAGATGATCATGGCTAGGCAATGGCTTGGGCATGATGGCGTCTCAGCAAAGAGGGGCTCTCTGCATGGGCAAAGCATGGCTGACTCATAGCGGATGCAGTACGGCTGCCCCATGGTCCAGAGCCCACAGATAGGCTTGGAACACACACATTTAGAGCCGGTTTGGGAGAATATAAAGGCCTCTCCCGGAGCCTGAGGGGTTTTAGGGGCATTGCCAGGGTTCACCCACAACCCCATTATCATTATCATCCATGCTAACTGGTCAAGAGAGCACGGCCAGCAAACAATAGCAGGCAGGCAAAACAAACTGCATACCACACTGTGAACGAATTCCTGCTTTTTAGAACATCAAGATATTATTTCACAGAACATAATACTGGGTACATCTACTTCCCCCCAAACTCAACGGGAGCTCACATAACAAGCCCTACAATGGCAAGGATACAAATAGGTTGACTGCACTTGTGGGCTTCCATCCGAAGGGAATAATAATTTGGGCATGCCAAACACATCTTCTGCTGTGGTCCAAACAGTTACGAGTCGGTCAATACAGTTAGGTGGAAATAAACCATCACAGTGGCGTCTCTACCAGCGCCTCTTGGCTGTGCCCGATGCCGCCATGATTCGTTCTCGAGGTTGAAAATAGAAGCTTCTAAAGAACGCAAACGTTGCAATAGGGAATTTTCAACAGCGTTTGACAAAGAAACTTCTGTAGGAAATGATAATAAACTTTGGGCTGTATAGTAACTTCTTTAGGAAATGATGATAAACTTTGGGCTATATAGTCAATTATATGGTAAATTGGGCTCAGTGCATCCGTTCAAGATAATGAAGGGGCCACTGGACTCTAGAGAAGAGCCACCAACTTGCCCACTGCTGCGGTTGGTCCCGTTCGGTGCCTTCCTCCCTACTTGTTCAAGATGGGCAGCCCAGGTGACTTGAGTTCCCAGGTACCATTATAGGATGAAGTTAGTTACACCCTTTGTGATATTCCACATGGCCACAGACTAGGCATAGAATGGGGCAGTCCCTAGCCCCGCGTGGGCACGAGACTTGCATCCCAGGGGTACAGTAGCATGCTGCGAAGTCATCGGACGACATGGCGCTTGCCAATAGCTCCCAAATGCAAAGTCCTCGAGCTCGAGGCCCCCTACCAGTAAGTTCTTTGGCCCCCTACAGCCAAGGGAATCGGCGGCCTCAGCACTAGTTCCCATATTCACCTTACAAGCAAGGATGGCAAGCTTCCAAGAAAAGATAACTTCTCGGTTCACAAGGACCCACTCAGGGAGCCCTGAAAGCACCTGAGCCCCTTGACTGCATTTCCTCGACTAGTAATTAGGTGTGTTACGACCTAGTTTTTCACTTGATCAGATGTGCCTTGTAGACGCCATGGGCGGCGATGGGAGTAGTAGCACGCACTACAGTGACCAAACCAGACCGATACAGTGACCATACCAGACAGGGGCCACGCATTCAATTTCATGACAACAATCGACTTCATCACGTATGACGTGGCACCGCTCACATGACCCCTGCCCCTTACCTCGCTAAAGCACGCCCTGATGAGTTCCCTCAGGCAATATAATAAGCATCGGTGTATGGAAGACTCGATGATACTCAACCGCTCATCTGGCACGTACCATGATGGCAGGGCAGACAGGGTTGGACGACCGGCGATGACGTTGCCATGGCCAAGACGACGCAACGGTGCTCCAGTGCCGCCCAAACGCCTCGTAGACGTGCACGCGTGGAGCCACAGATGCAGATCCGGAGGGCTCCACCAATCGCCATTTCCCCCCTGTCTCTTCGTCATGAGCAGTCAACGAGGGCGCGGACCGTCGTTCTCCTGGAGCGTCGGGTCCGCTCCCATGGCAACAAGACCATACGTGGCAAGTTCATACTACTGCATTATTGCACGCTAAGCGTTGCATGCATGGTTTCAGTCGCTCCGATTCATTACAGGGCAATATTCAGAGGCAGTTGCGGAACAAGAGTACGCGCCTGAAGCGCAAGTGATTCAAATGGACTGATGCAGCGCTTTCATAGAATATAGAAGCCAGCTAAAACCACACGTACCTTGGCTTGCTTCGGATATCAAGTCGACGCAAGCTTTCAACGCTTCATAGTTCACGTAAGCCTCTCGCCACTCTGGAACGTGCTCATCCTTGAGTGTTTTACCAAATGCGACCATCCTAATGCATTGCCGACACTAAAAGTTGTATCCGAGTTACCTCGAAACAACAGCGGATGGCCGATGAGGCGCATGCAGTGAACTGCATGCCTCACTACCGTAAGCAACAATGCCTCACTAGCCACAGTGGCGGGCTGATCATTACATGCTCATCGGCGGATTACTTTACTAATAGCAGCTAATTCACCCGTCCCGCTGTAGAGTCCCCGTTGTTGCCACCTTGGGAAAACCACCTTGCCGCGTTTCATGCGCGACAGTGAAAGTGACATGGCTGCCTGCAGTCAGCAGTCTGTTCTGTAGTATGTCGCAACTCGCAACCAGCTTTTTTTACGTCTTCAGTTCTGCGTCCTATCAATTTATTATCAGTCCTAGCCTCCTAGCTCCTCCTAGGACCTAGGCACAATGGTCCTTGATGCACCCAATCCTATACCGTACACTGATGTGGTTGTTGTGTCCCACGCCGCAGTCAGCCACCGGCGCGGGACCACCGGGAATGAACTCAACTCAACTCATTACTCAACGCCGCAGTCAAGCACTCAGCAGCAGATTGGCCGAGGGCCGGATATATTTAGTATCGGTGGTACTATCCGTACAATGTACGTGCCACTTTGTTGTGAGCTCACGCGAACAGGTATCCGATGATGCAACCGTCCATGACACAGTGCCCCGATAGTACCACCGATACTAAAAACGGCCACTATCTCTGCTGCCCATGTGCGGCGTGGGACACAACAACAACAACACAATGCATGTTCCCATCAGCTGCTATCTACAGTGCCGTAAGCGGAACCGCCCACACAACAACAACACAACGTGCTAAGTTTTCTGCATGTTCCCATCAGCTGCTATCTACAGTGCCGTAAGCGGAACCGCCCACACAACACAACGTGCCACACTGCCACTTGGTCTTTCATTATGATAGTATCTACCAACCCACCAGCGGCTTTAGCGCAGGTTCGAACTTCCGACTCCGGACGAGTGGCGACACGATAGTTTGCTATACTGTACCACTACAGTACTGTAGTGCTGTAGTTTGCTGTTGTGGTTGTTGTTTCCCCCCTTAAATAACCCTGTCGGACTGGCACGGACCAGGATAAGCCCAGCCCACTTGAGATCTTTCATGACCTCATGGGCAAAACCAGGATCTTTACCCACATGCCCAATGACAACCCCTTCGAAGTCCAGTGGCTTCCGTGGTCTAGTAAGGCTCCGTTTTAGCCACTGACATCTTGATACCCTAGGCTTAGCAGGGATTAACTACTGGCTATATTTGGAATCAACGTACACCTATTTACCTGGAAATAACCCTGTCGGACCACCGGCGCGGGAATAAACTCATCAAGTCAGTGGCAGACAGAGCCTGCTGGGCCTTTTTCGGGAAGACATCGCCGCCGATGAAGTCGTCAAGACGTCGTCAATCTTCGTAGCTTGTGAATTCCTGCAATGTAATGGCATTGGGTCATCGTGCAAACCGAGCTGAAGCCAGCTAATTATTTCCTCGACTAAGCCTCCCTGCTGGCAACACTGCCGTCATTGTTTTTTTTTGCACTAGTAAGTTGCACGGGGCGGACAGTTTTTATTTGGCAGCTTGCAGCTGGGCTAGCAACGAGACTAAACAAACAGCTCTTATTCTACGCAATCACTGGCTGGATCTTTCCGTTTTTTTTCCCGATTGGCTTCGTTACCACTTTGTGTCGTCGACCACGTCGTCATTAGCAAAACTTTATCCCACGATCTCCATTTTTGCAGCTTCAAATCGATAGTATATTCTCAGCCGGGCGGCAACCTTGTAGCCAACGCCGTTCCAAATATGGAGAGCCCGCCGCGGTCCTCTAATCACGGAACCCTGGCCCACGTGATGGCCGTCCCTGGCGTTGGCGCCCGGATATTTGGAGCCGTTCCCTTGCTGGAGCGCTGCCGGCTGCGCTCGACATGCTGTGCGTTCTTTTCCGCCGTCGACGAGTCCCTGGAAGGTCTGTCCCAATTGAACTGGGAAGATATCGACGACGTGGCCAGCAGGCCAGGCGGGCTGGACTGGCTGCTCCGAAAATGCCCCAACCTGCACACGCTGTCTTTCTGGCCGCGTGGGGGCCACAAAATGCACCGGTGGGACCTCAAGAGCTTCCTGTCAAACGCGCTTAAGGCCGTCGCGATGCCTTCTCAGTCCCTGCTGGGTCTTGGGTACTGCCGCCGTCTGCGCTCCCTCAACCTGGCGGGCTGCAAAGACGTGGACGACATCACCCTCGCCGTCATGGCCTCATCGTGCCGGGAGTTGGAAGTATTGGATGTCAGCCACTGCAGTGTGACGGATGAAAGCATCATTGTGGTGGCCAACTACTGCCCGAGACTATTGGAGCTGGGTGCCAGTGCCAGAAGAAGTGTGACAGATGCCAGCCTGAAACAGCTCGCCCAATGCTGCCGGCGATTGCAGCGGCTGACGGTGGACTGCACCGAAGTGACGGATGCAGGAATAATTGCGATTGCACGGCGCTGCACTGACCTCCGCCTTCTCGACGTCAGCCACTGTTTGGGTGTGACCGATGCGAGCCTGATGATGCTGGCGGAGTGGTGCCCTGCACTCGAGTACCTGGGTGTGTGCGAATTGCAAGGAGTGACAGACGCCGGCATTATTGCAGTTGCCAAAGCCTGCTCGACGCTGCGGGGCCTGGACGTGAACTGTTCTGAAGTGGGGACCGACGCCGGGATTCGGGCGGTGGCTGACCACTGCAATCAACTTGAGTATTTAGATCTCAAATTTGTGCGCATCACCGCGTCGGCGTTGATGGAGGTGGTCAGGAAGTGCCCCCGCTTGCGCCACCTGGACATGGGCAGCGGGCCGAGCAACATGGACGACCAAATCATTCTCGAGCTCGCAGCCCGGTGCAAGGGTTTGCGCCACCTGTCCCTCAGCTACTGCCCTGATGTCACTGACGCGGGGATAGTTGCATTGGGGGGGGAATGCCATCAGTTGGAGTCGCTACATGTGGGCAACTGCGAACGTGTGACAGATGTTGGCATAGCTGCGATCGCCCAGGGATGCCCCCGGCTACGGCGGCTGGAACTCTGGGGTTGTGACGGCATTACAGACGCTGGTATGAGTCTGGTGGGTGAGCACTGCCCCGACTTAGAAGAGTTGACAATCAGCTCGCGCAACGGGGGTGTCACAGAGGTCAGCATGAGTGTCATTGGTCGTAACTGCGCCCGGCTTCGTGCCTTTAATATTAGCGAGAGCGGTTTTGACGAGCCGGCGTTCCGAGCAATTGCCATGCAGTGCACACACTTGGAGGAGCTTGACATATCAGGCAACGATTTCCCACTGCACGTTTGCATGGCAGCAATTGCCCAGAATTGCACACGCCTTCGGGGGCTCCGAGCACGCAACAGCTCGATGACAGATGAGGACGTGGCCTTGATGCTCCAGGGACCTGTTGCAACGCAGCTGGTCCACTTGGAGTTTTCTGGTTATACCCCCATCACAGACCAGGCACTGATGGCTATCGCACAAAAGTGTCTGCATCTTCGCTTGCTGGATCTGGAATGCAGTTTTTGTTTTCCGAGGACGGTCAACGTGACTGACCTTGGTGTGATGGCAATTGGGGCATGCTGCCGTCAGCTCACGTTTCTCGACCTTACGGGCACGCAAGTCACGAGGGCCGTGTTGGACTCATTTGACCAGAGCCACTGCGACGTGGTCTTCGATGACACAGATGATGATAATGGGGACGAGGATTTTTGAGAGGGTGGGCTTGATCTGGGACGAATCAGAGTACCCCCGATGCAAGTTACGTTTGTGTTCCGGTTGTGCCATGTTTGATCTTCTATACCGGGAATAGGGGTTGTGGGTGAACCCTGGGTATGACCCTAAAACCCCTCAGGCGTTGCGAGAGGCCTTATATACTCCCAAACCGGCGCCTTTCGATGAGTTCCAAGCCTATCTGTGACCTCTGGACAATGGGGCAGCCTTATTGCATCCGCAACGTATTCTTTTGCCATGTCAAACTTTATTGGACCCACAGTAAACCGTCCCCATCTGTAACGACTAAAAATGATCATCAACATCATCCACAGTCCAATATGAAAGATCTTTTACCTGGGTTGCTTTCCTGAGTCGCAGAACTTCAAGTATCCGAGCAACGTTGAGATGGAAATTCCACAGCACGTGATTTAGGGAATCACAACCCCTTGTAGACACAAAGACAAGCTCGTGTATAGACGGCCTCTGTGGAACTGAAGGTCGTCTATAGCCAAGGGGCTCTTATGGATTGGACAACAAAGCCAAGCTTTATTATACCATGGTGAATCAAAACCAACGTAGCAACAATGGCGACCCCACGTCCTTGATATCGACGTGCTTGTCGAACTTGCTCCAACCTTAGCCTGAAGAGAACCAATCAGAACCATGGGATTCTATACAAGATCTTCGTATCCATCCTAGTCACACAGAACAGAACAACACCACACACAGCCTGGCAGAATCTTTCCATGAGATCCTAAATCTGTCGTAAGCACTGAAGTCCCAAAGGAGCATTTAAGACTCAATAGTACCAACTAACAAACTACAACCCCACGTGGATCAGGCCACGACCAATGAGGGCTCCTATCAGTAGTATCAGCCAACAAACTACAACCCTACGTGGATCAGGCCACGACCAATGAGGGTTCCTATCAGTTGGTTGACAAAGTATCAGCTCCAAGTACCGTCGTCTTAGAAACCTCATAACTTTCTCAATACTGATCCAAAAGTCCTCAAATAAAAGCCAAACATTCACAAAACAAAGGATGTAACAACAAAGTCATTTTTGCTTGTTACATATCTCCCCCTCAAAACTGGACCTCCCAGGTCCAATAGCCAACTCTTGAAGGCAGAGGAACATTGAACAGAAATCCACCATCTCTTGGGAAAAGCAGATGGGTTTTTACATCCCTGGAAACAGGGCCTCCTATCTCATAAACATCTAGTCACAGGTTTCTACAGCAGACAAGTCACTACCTTATCTACTATAAATCCAGATAAACACATCTCATAATACAAGGTCTTCCATTCAGCATCCTGGAACCTGGAACTCTGGACTGGAACATCAGAACTGGACTGGAGCCCCCCCATCATCCATCCTGGAATCCCCCCCTCACACCACAATCCAAAGCCCCCTTTCCTTCTCAGCCCTGTTCCTCACAGGCTATACCAATCCCCATTCAGGCCATCCTTGCCCTTGAGTCCACCCATGGGAAACTGCTCCACCATGTGGGCCAACTCTGGCCAGTCCCTGCTGACCTGCAACACCACGCAAGTCTCAGCAGCTCCTGCCACCATCTGGGCAGCATAGCGAAGGCATGCCCCTGGATAGGAGAAGAGCACCACAGACTGACTCTCAGGGTCCATCACCCAAGTAGAGGACGTCTTGTGCCTGCTCACCCATGATCTGTACGCCCACCAGAACTGCAGAAAGGTCTTGACCACCGACCACTTAGCACCTATCAGAGGCACCAGCACCCTTAGTGGCGTCTGACGGATCTTAAGTTCCACAGTGTACTTGGGCAACCCTGGATGGCAAAAGAGGTTAGAAGTCTCCAAAGGAAAACACCTTCTGGCAGAGCTGGAGGAAGAAGGAACCAAATCAAAGGCACCCTTCTGAACTGAAAACTCCAACAGCTCCATGTAGGAAGCCTCTCCCATACTCACTGGCTGCAACTGAGTAAATGCCTCCTTCAAGGCCTCAGGTAAGGCTGCCAGCATGACCGGCCCCTCAGCAGGCCTCATGTCAATCTCAGGTCCTGGTGACAATGCATACATCCTACGCAGCAGATGAGCCACAAAAAGGGGAGCCACTCTCATACAGGCTTGTGTGCAGCTGAGATAGGACCTCCTCCACATAGCCTTCAGAGCTCACCTCCCCCTCCTCTCTGTTGAGTGCAGCCAACGCCTTGGCCAAAGTCTCATAGTGGTCACAGGGGCCCGTGCAGTTCCTATGATCCACATAGGCCACTCAGCAGCACCAAGGTAGAAACCTCCAGGTATATACTATTGGTCTGGTACACGAAGACGTGCATGCAGAACATGACCCACGTGTCTTAATCATACCAGGAATCAAGCCCTAGGTGAACCACTCCATATGTCGAGGGTACAACACAGAAGTCACTCTCCATGTGCCATCCAAGCTCAGATCCCCTCAACCATCCTCAGAAACTGGTCACCAAAATCTGGATGTCATCTCAGCTTAGTCCAACCAAACTCCCACCAGAGTCCATCCCACTCAACTCAGATCCCCGTCGGATTCAATGAGTCCACATGAATCCAAGAAGGAGTAAACAGGATCAAGGCACCTAAGCCAAACAAGGCGAGGCCACTCCATGTTCTGGGACACCACCCTCCCTCAGCTAGAGTCCACGGGTGAAAGACAAGCCTGACATTCCCAGGATAACGGGTCATCCACAGGGATCCATGCCACGAAATACTGACAACTCTCACTGCTTGATCAGGGCAGGAAGCAGAGTGTCATGTAGCAAGGCTAACCCTCTATACAGCGAACCCCACAAAACTAACTGGGCTGCCAGGGTCCAAGGCTCATCAAAGCTAGTCACCACAGCACACCCAAAGATTCCAGCCCTTCTCAAGGGAAGAGGTAGTCAGGGACAGATGCTGTATCACCACAACAGAGTGGCAGGTAACCGAGCCATAATAAATCCCCAATCCATCCCAACTGGGGACCTCCCTCAGATCACCAACAGGTCATAGCAGGCTGGGTGGATTCCAAGAATGCTCAATCCTAACACAGGGGCTGGCGTGAGCTTCTGCTGCAGCAAGTCCAAGGCCTGCTGACACCCGTCAGTCCACGCAAACTGGAACGAGGAAACGTCAACAGCGCCCCAGGTGGAAGTGCAGTCACCAAGAGGCAGGAGCAATCCAGCAGGAAGACGTCGCCAACAGGGTCGCCTCAGGAAGATCAAGGGTATCTCAGAAGTACACCCATGATGAAGAGAGGCCGTGGACAGGGTTGTCACCAGTGGGTACCCGCCAGCAGGTTGGGGAGGTGCCACAAAGCACAGCCAAAATAGCCCACCGATGGCCAGCGAAACCAGGATACCACATAGTCAGGGATCTATGAGGTGAGCCCGACAGGATGAACTGAAATCCCAGGGTGAATCCACGCTATGATCCTCACAGATCTCCTCCCCACCAGAACAAAATTCCCCCCCTCCAGTCGCACCAAAGGAGTGAGAGTGAGGTAAAGCCACATCTCCTTAGTAGCTAGTACACTCAAACCCATAGCCAGTGGCCTATGATAATCACAAGGCACACTATTTCTCCATAAGATGCCTGGGAAAACTATCCACAGCCTTGAGAGGGATAGCAGAAGATCAGTAATGCCTCACCAGCATTATGAACGGTATGCCCCAACTTGTAAATCGTAGCACACGCTACCCCCATGCAAGGGCTAGGTGCAGCCCAATCCCCTGCACGCCCTGCTCCCCACACAAATCCCCCTCAGCATAACTGGTAAACTGGAGACTACCAGCATGCCTAATAATTCCACCCCTCTGCGTAGAATAAGCTGTAATAATCCTGGTATCAGCTTCCCAAGATTGACAGCATGACCTAGCAGGAACAAACGCCATGGGATACGCATGAAGACAGAGGCCCAGCCAACCAGAGAAGGGTGGGGGAGGCAAGTCTCTCAGCCCACTAAACCACTGGTGGCCTGCAGGGTCGCTCTATTAAGACGTCCTATGCACCTCATGACTAAAGATGGGGTGGGAACTACAGCATCCAAGACAGAGTTGCATACAAGGCAGCTTGAGAGCAGACTGAAAGCAATCACCAATCAGCCAACTGATGTGCCCAAGCTTGGCAGGGCCCCAGCAACAAAAATCACTCCCCGCATCCATCCAGGTGGCACTACCATGCAAGGTAATGTGGGCATTAGGATCGAAGGAGCCCAAGACAAGGTTGCACAAGTAGGGCAGCGTAAGGGTATGCTGGATGAGGCCATCAGTCATCAAACAGATACACCCTCAGCTTGGCAGGGCCCTAGCAAGTAGACTGAACCATGTCCCCCTAGTCAAAGCATGGAAAGTAGTATCCATGTCCGTGGACCACGTAGACTGCCAAATGGTATTAATGTCAGTGTACCACGGATACTGATGCACATGAGGCAGGTTGTAAGGGTGGTAGAGGGCTGAATGGGTCCCCCAACTAACCCACACCTCTAAGCCATGTGAGCCCCCGCCCAGCACCAAGTAGTCCAACTCCTCAATTAAGAGTCAACGGAGTGGGCATCATTGTCATCACTGTCATGCCAAAGATTCCATCCTGCCCCACAGTTGTAGCTCCGTTGATCCCGCCCATCATCCAACCAACAAGGACATCCTACCCACGCAAACATGATGCCAGACCCCCCGTGCAAGCAGTCCCATTCATACAACCATCATGCTGTGCAAGCAATCAGCTCAAGGGCGGATGGTGTACTATCAAGACAACAAGCCATCCTGGCACCATGCAAGCAAGAATAAGTCCATAGCAGGGCAAAGCAAGGGTAGGAGGTTACTCATCTGCACAAGGCTGGCTTGATGTCCACCAGCAGGCAGGACCAGCACTGCGTCAGGAGCAGGCACCAGCATTACAGATACTCGTCACTTGGGCGTCCCCAAGTCACCAGAGTCGCCAGCGGCCACCATGCAGTGCTTGCAGTCGCCACCACGAGTGCTCTCAGGCCCCACCATGAGTGCTGGTAGTCGCCACCAGGAGTGCTGGCGCTCGTCACCATGAGTGCTTGCAGTTGCCACCAACAGCACTAGTCCACTACCAGGGTACTCTCCAACGTAGCCTCCATGCACCATGCCCGCCATAGACATGTTTCCAATCCCCCACTGGCCTCAAGCCCCCAAGAGGCTACTGCCACCACGCCCAATCAGCGTTGGACCACCCCCACATGTGGGTATCCAACACAGCTGTTGCCTGACTGTACAACCAAGACTAGCTGCTTGCGCCGATCACGCTATGGGGAAGTGACTAAGCTGCTTTATGGAGGCCTGGGACGGACACCAATGAGCCTGGCTCCAGAAGCTGCTTGGAAGAAGGACCACATGCTGTCAACTGCCCGGACTAAACGTCAATCAGGCTGCAGGAAGGAGCCAGCACTCTTCACTATGGCACTCAGAAAACTGCCTAGTAGGCAAGCCACAGACTGCCAACCTATTAAGATAGCAGACTCGAACAGGGCTACTACCAAGTGCCAGGTAGCCAGAACTCCTAAGCCGGAGGAACACAAGGGCCTGAGGTTGTCCAACAGCCAGCAGAATTGCCCAAAAATCGAAAAAATGGGCCTAAAAACGCCTTGACCAGTGTCAAAAATTCTGATCTGAGAACTATATCAGATATATTCACAGATAAGAACTATGACAGCAGCCCTGGTGTCCATACTTGCTGTCCTAGTGCACCTCCTAGGCCCAACAGGGACCATCTGCCAACAAGCAGTGGTAACCATCCTGTCCTGGGAGAAGTAAATGCGTGGTCACAATGGTCTGGCGCAGGTAAGGGCCCCAACTGGCAAGTGACCCACACCCCACTTGTAAAGGGACATTGTCAAGCAAGTGGTCCACCCCCTCTGGGAACATGTGTCAAAGGACACCGTCTAGCAAGTGGGCAACCCATGCAAGAGACACCTGGCAACTCATGGGTGCACGTGTGATACCCTCTAGGGGACAACCCACTGCAGGTATCCCGATGTCCCCTGATGTGGTGGCATCTACCATGCCATATGCCTCCATGATAGCATCTGGCACCCTTTTGGCAGACCTGGGATATCCACTCCCCCGCAGAAATTTTCTCAGGGTAACTAGACACAGCTGTCCAAGTATGATAGTGGAAACCCCGTAAATGCTGTTGTTCTGCCCTGGCATGTGTGATGCCGTCTGGAAATTACATTGCAGACATCCAGGATGTCCACTCCCCCGCAAAAAATTGCTCAGGGTAACCAGACGTAGCTGCCACCAATCTGGACAACTCCTAGGGAGCTCGCCCTACCCATAGTACCATGATGCTAGTGGGAACAACACAAATGCCGTTGTTCTCCTCCCCACCAAAACCAAACCACCATACACGTGGGAGGAACCAAAGCTCAACCTAGAACGCCTCCACTGTCATGATGCTCAACAAGAAAAGGAAGAGTTTCCCCCACAACTGAAACAAATGTTTGGCGACGCGTGAATTAAGGACGTGCCACAGTCCTTAAACAGCAAGGGTAGGCTGCCCATGCACCGAAGAAAAGGATCCTGAAAGATTGTCAAGTGAGTGCAAAAGGAACCTTGCGTAAAAAAGGCAGCCATGAATCCCTACTGTCCGCTCATCCGGAGCCACCCTCAAAAGACACGAGGTGTAACCTGAGCCACACCGTAAAAATGTCGTCAAAGAAAAGCAGCACCGGGAAAAAAAAACAACCTTAGACGGCGACGTCGTCAGGCGGTCGCGGTGGTGGTCGTGCGTGCAGCCGCAACCCGGAAACCGGGTGATAGGTGCCGTCGGCAGCAACATTGCGTCGGCTCAGCCATAACCCGTAGCGCCATGTCAGCCTGGCCGAAAACAGAGCCTGCAGGGAAAAAAGACAGCTCCTAGCAGGATTCTGGAGCCGGACCTGCTGAGCTACTGGCCCAACACTCCGCATGCCCTGCTCGAAACGTAGCAACACTTGCGTAATGCTAATATATAAAGATGTTTGGAGCTAGGCAGAGACTGCGGCGTCAGCAGCCACGACAGACAGGGCGGTGGTCGGACTTCAGCACGATGCGGCCAGCCAGCCGAAAGCCCGTAAGTAAGGACGCTTGTCAATGAAATATTGCACGAATTTAAAGAAAGGGACGGTGACTTAGTGGTGCGTTAATAATGGCTTATGCAACACCCTTTTCTAGGGAGAGGTGAAGGAGAAGAAGGTCGCCCACACCTGGTTCCGTAGGGATGAAGGTGATTGTGTAACCCGCCTCACTTCAGTCATAGAAGTACGATTGAAATTAAGTTGACGCCGTGGAGTATGAGTAGTTGTCTCAGCACCTTCCCTAGCAATGGGTTCCAGAGATGATGACGGATCTCCCAAACCTTGATTAGTAGGGGGTAAAGGTGATTGTGTCTTCGAACTACTCATACTTCCACATGGAGTCGCGATCGTCTGCCTAGTAGAGACAACGGTTACGGCTGACTTCTAGTGTTACAGAGCAAGACAGTCACATCAGGATGTGTCTCAGTCTGTAACACCGTAAGTTTTCCGCAACTCTATGAATCTTCTCGGATGACAGACATCTGATCAACGTTGTACTACCCGGAAGGTTGCGACTTCAAGAGAAACACCAAAGTAGAGATCCCCGATACCAATGTAACGACTAAAAATGATCATCAACATCATCCACAGTCCAATATGAAAGATCTTTTACCTGGGTTGCTTTCCTGAGTCGCAGAACTTCAAGTATCCGAGCAACGTTGAGATGGAAATTCCACAGCACGTGATTTAGGGAATCACAACCCCTTGTAGACACAAAGACAAGCTCGTGTATAGACGACCTCTGTGGAACTGAAGGACGTCTATAGCCAAGGGGCTCTTATGGATTGGACAACAAAGCCAAGCTTTATTATACCATGGTGAATCAAAACCAACGTAGCAACAATGGCGACCCCACGTCCTTGATATCGACGTGCTTGTCGAACTTGCTCCAACCTTAGCCTGAAGAGAACCAATCAGAACCATGGGATTCTATACAAGATCTTCGTATCCATCCTAGTCACACAGAACAGAACAACACCACACACAGCCTGGCAGAATCTTTCCATGAGATCCTAAATCTGTCGTAAGCACTGAAGTCCCAAAGGAGCATTTAAGACTCAATAGTACCAACTAACAAACTACAACCCCACGTGGATCAGGCCACGACCAATGAGGGCTCCTATCAGTAGTATCAGCCAACAAACTACAACCCTACGTGGATCAGGCCACGACCAATGAGGGTTCCTATCAGTTGGTTGACAAAGTATCAGCTCCAAGTACCGTCGTCTTAGAAACCTCATAACTTTCTCAATACTGATCCAAAAGTCCTCAAATAAAAGCCAAACATTCACAAAACAAAGGATGTAACAACAAAGTCATTTTTGCTTGTTACACCATCATTGATTTGTACGCAGAGTCGATCGAAAATTGATCAATTTTTTGCGTGCGGGCATTGATTAAGTGAGACAGCAATGCCTGGACGCATGGCGATCCAATGCCGTGGAAGGACTAGGGTAGTTGTCTGAGAGGAAAGACGCGAGGGCAGCGGGAGCCGCGTGGCTATCTCCAGGAAGACCTGCATGGAGGGAGACAGAGGGTAAGAAGAAAGGTTCATAGGGAAAACACACACACACACACACGCACATACACACACAACAACAACAGCAGCAGCACCAGCACCAGCACCAGCACCAGCAGCACCACCACCACAGCAGCAGCACCACCAGCACCAGCAGCAGCACCACCACCAGCAGCACCACCACCAGCAGCACCAGCAACAACAACCAAAACTAAGAAGGAAAAAAGGGAACGCATACACACATACACGAAGGGGCTAAAAGAAAAAGTAAGAAGAATACATTACACACGGAAAAACAAAAAAGAAAAAGAAAGAAAGAAAAAAGAAATGAATTTATGATTGACCCTGAATCGATTGTTGGGAGCTTAGAAGCCCCTCCTGGCCTTTCTTCATTTAATTAAACCCTTCATTTGTTTCTTTGTCTTGCAGCCGTTCAAGGCGATCGTGGTATTTCTTTTTCTTTTTTTTTTGTAGATACGGTACATGCCGTCCACTCCCTACGTTCGGCCGGCCCTCTGGCGGCTAAGTACGGTGAGTTGTGGTATGATGTTTGGGCCTCGATCATGCTGCATGCCGACTAAAGTTATTCCCTTACCGCCAGTTTTATGTACACCGATTTTCTCGATTCCAGTTCTCAAATTCTCAAGTTCTCAGAGGGCGCCACGCCCGAGATTAATTAAGAGGTACCTTGCATGAAATTAAATAGAAGATTGTCCAGGCTCACACGCCAGCCCCTGTGGGCAAGCCACCTCCCCCCAAGAGGAAGGGGCGTTTTGCTGAGTAGTGTAGTTAGGATTTTCTAGACTAGCTAGCTTAGAGTTAGATTAGTTCGCTTACGCGGCTTCTCCCATCCCCGCCCATCCAGCAAGGAATATGTGCTACATGATCTCCCACCTTTAAGACCCCGGCGGACAAGATTTCTTTTCTCAGACGCCGCAAGCGGCTCGAGAAGACTCTCTTCACCCTTGATGACGACCTGACCCTGGCGCAGCAACAACGGCGACGGGAGCTATGGCCGACCTACCTCCAGCTCCGGCAGACCAAGGCGGGCCAGCCGGTGTACTGGAAGGGGGCGGCCATCTACGTCGGCCACAAGCCCTGGCAGGCGACCCCCCCCCCCGCGGCCCCAGCGACTCCAGACGCCCCAGCTTAGGGGAATACAGCAGTAGTAGTGCAGAATAGATAGACCGTGGCCATGTACATGTACGCCTCCTAGAGGCACTATCCTAGCTAAGCCACGCGCTTTCCTTAATCATGTACATGTGTGCCTATGATGAGCCACACCCCAGATGATGCCTAGCTTTATTTAGTTATGTTGTGCCCATGCAGGGAGTAACTCTCTGCTGAGACGCCATGCCCTAGCTTCTTTGTATAGCTATGCTGCTCTTCCCCCCATGACAGGCTCCCCCTTCGCTGGGCATAGCTTGAAGATCATGGGGATGCAAGTGCCCTGGTGCACCTAGAGCAAGGGTCCTTTACATCCCCACCCTTGCAGGAAGTAGCTTAGGATGTATGATAGGCCATATGCCCCCCTCTCAAGGGC
Organism: Mesostigma viride; assembly: GCA_009746045.1. Taxonomy (NCBI): domain Eukaryota; kingdom Viridiplantae; phylum Streptophyta; class Mesostigmatophyceae; order Mesostigmatales; family Mesostigmataceae; genus Mesostigma; species Mesostigma viride. Next base: position 432,989 of record RPFO01000097.1, on the reverse strand, counting down.
TGTGTGCTACATATACTCCCAACGGAGTTATGTTACAATTCAATTCAATTCAATTCAATGATCTCCCAACGGAGGCATTAAAAAAAAAAATAAATTATAACATTCCTCCGTTGGGAGATCATGTAGCACATATTCCTTGATGGATGGGTGGTGTGGGGGAAGCCGCGTAATCGAACTAACCTGTAACGACTAAAAAATGATCATCAACATCATCCACAGTCCAATATGAAAGATCTTTTACCTGGGTTGCTTTCTTGAGTTGCAGAACTTCAAGTATCCGAGCAACGTTGAGATGGAAATTCCACAGCCCGTGATTTAGGGAATCACAACCCCTTGTAGACACAAAGACAAGCTCGTGTATAGACGACCTCTGTGGAACTGAAAGACGTCTATCGCCAAGGGTTTTATGAGTGGACAACAAAGACAAGCTTTATTATACCATGATGGATCAAACCAACGCTCAAACAACAATGGCGACCCCACGTCCTTGATATCAACGTGTTGGTCGAACTTGCTCCAACCTTAGCCTGAAGAGAACCAATCAGAAACATGGAATTCTATACAAGATCTTCGTATCCATCCTGATCACACAAAACAGAACAACACCACACACAGCCTGGCAGAATCTTCCCATGAGATCCTAAATCTGTCGTAAGCACTGAAGTCCCAAAGGAGCATTTAAGACTCACTAGTACTAACCAACAAACTACAACCCCACGTGGATCAGGCCACGACCAATGAGGGCTCCTATCAGTAGTACCAACCAACAAACTACAACCCTACGTGGATCAGGCCACGACCAATGAGGGTTCCTATCAGTTGGTTGACAAAGTATCAGCTCCAAGTACCGTCGTCTTAGAAACCTCATAACTTTCTCAATACTGATCCAAAAGTCCTCGAATAAAAGCCAAACATTCACAAAACAAAGGATGTAACAACAAAGTCATTTTTGCTTGTTACATATCTCCCCCTCAGAACTGGACCTCCCAGGTCCAATAGCCAACTCTTGAAGGCAGAGGAACATTGAACACATTGCTATGGAAATCCACCATCTCTTGGGAAAAGCAGATGGGTTTTTACATCCCTGGAAACAGGGCCTCCTATCTCATAAACATCTAGTCACAGGTCTCTACAGCAGACAAGTCACTACCTTATCTACTATAAGTCCAGATAAACACATCAAGGTCTTCCATTCAGCATCCTGGAACCTGGAACTCTGGACTGGAACATCAGAACTGGACTGGAGCTCCCCCCCCATCATCCATCCTGGAATCCCCCCTCACACCACAATCCAAAGCACCTTCCATGCTCTTCCATCATCCTTCCCCATCCTCTTCCTTCTCAGCTCTGTTCTTCACAGGCTATACCAATCCCCATTCACACCATCCTTGCCCTTGATCCCAAACAAGGGAAACTGCTCCACCCTGTGAACCAATTCTGGCCAGTTCCTGCTGACCTGCAGCACCATGCACGTCTCAGCAGCCCCTGCTGCCATCTGAGCCACATAACGCAGGCATGTCCCTGGGTAGGAGAGAAGCACCACAGACTGGCTCTCAGGATCCATCACCCAAGTAGAAGACGTCCTGTGCCTGCTCACCCATGACCTGTACGCCCACCAGAACTGGAGAAAGGTCTTGACCACTGACCACTTAGCACCTATCACCCTCAATGGGGTCAGACGAACCTTGAGCTCCATGGTGTACTTAGGCAACCCTGGGCTGCAGAAAAGGTTGGATGTCTCCAAAGGAAAACACCCCTTGACCGAGCTGGAAGAAGAAGGAGCCAAGTCAAAGTCCCCCTGCTGAACTGACAACTCCAACAACTCCATGTAGGAGGCCTCACCCATGCTCACTGGCTTGAACTGCGTGAAGGCTCCCTTCAAAGCCTCAGGCAAGATGGTCAACATATCCTGCCCCTCTGCAGGTCTCATGTCAATCTCAGGTCCTGGAGTCAAGGTGAACATCCTGTGCAACAGGTGGGCCACAAAAGGAGAGCCAATCTCGTACAGGCTGGTGTGCAACTGAGACAAGACCTCCTCCACATAACCCTCAGGGCTCACTTCCCCCTCCTCCCTGTTAAGGGCAGCCAATGCCTTGGCCAGCGTCTCACAATGCTCACAAGGTCCCGTGCACTTCCTGTGATCCACATAGGCCACCACATTCTTGACAGGTACCACATGACGAGGAATCTGAATGATGGGAGTGCTGCTGGAGCTGAGAGCTATGTTAACACCACTCCCCATCTGGGGCTGGGACAAGGACAACCCCTGAAGAAGCTCCTGGAGCTTATCCTGCTTGGAGATCACTGAATGCAAGAGCTTATTAATGGCATCCATCTGCTGACCCCTCCTAAGGTCACGCCTGACAATATTGTCAAACAGGGATTCCACATAACTCATGGGGATGGGGGCCTCTGGAAGCATACCCGTGACCCCTTCCTCCGTGGTGACGCCCAGGCCCAAGTTGGGGTACGTGAACTCCTCCTCTGGACATCTGGGACCACACAGCATGCACGAAGAAACCATTCGTTAGTCCTGAGATATAGGAAGGGGAGCAGTGGTTTTCACCACCTCAGTATACCAAGAAGGAAGAGTGAGCCCCTTCTGTTGGCAATACTCCTGGACCACCTCATGGCAGTGAGTTAAGTCAGACAACCACAGCCATGTGGCAGTAGACTCTAACTCTCCTTTCCAGTGCACCTTAAACTGCAGCTGCTTGGTCCTACCCTTTCCTTTGACTCTGTGAGCCACCAGCTGCTCCACTTCATATATCCTCTCCCCCTCAGTATCCAGCTCATATGGTAATGGAGCAGAAAGGCGTCCCTGCAAGGTGTTGCGTTTATACAGCTTGAGTTGGGCCAGGTGAAACACATTAGTTTTAAGCCTCCAGTGGGAAGGCACCTGGACTTGAACTACAGTTCCATAGTGGAAGGTGTCCAGGACAGGGTAAGGTCCCAACCACAAGGGTTGCAGTTTCCTGCATTGCTCCTTTTCAGGTAGCACACGATTAGCCTCCAAGAGCACCAGGTCACCAGGAGCCACAAAGGTGTGTGTAGCCAACATCTGTTGCCAAGCATTGTTTAAATACTTGTCCTGTGCATGCAACATCTGAGCAGCAACCATACTGTGAGCTTCCTGGAAGGATGCTATCAGCTGGTGGATAGAGGTTAGGCGTCTTCTGAAGGGGCCTTCAGCATCCCTGTCAGGTAACTCTAGGTCAAATGGAGTCAAGGGGCACTGGCCATGGCAAATGACAAATGGAGACATTTGGTGAGGAGCCAGGGGTGAGTTGTTGATGGCAAACTCTATGAAGGGAAGTTTCTTGTCCCATTCCTTGTTATCATGGGTACAATAGTGCTTCTGGCATTCCCGTACAATACGGTTCAGCCTCTCCACAGCCCCCGTGCTGGCACACCTGTATGCTACTCCAAAGGCCAACTTAGTGTCCAGGATGTCAAAGAAGGACTTCCAGAACCCAGACATCCACAAGGGATCCTGGTCAGTGATGATTACACGTGGCATGCCATGCAGTCTGTACACCTCCTTCATGAACAACTCTACACACTGGGCAGCTGTGAGATGGGCATTGCAGGGGATGAGATGGCACATTCTAGACAGCCTGTCCATCACCACCAGTATCCTGTCATTGCCAGCATCAGAAACAGGCAAGCCACAAATGAAGTCCATGGTCACACTGATCCAGGGTCGGAGGGAATAGGCATTGCCATAGGAAAGGTGGGCACAGCCTGAGTCCTAACCTTATTCCTTTGGCATGAGTCACAGGAAGCCACATAGGCTTTGACATCACGAAACATGCCAGGCCACCAAAACCTCTCTTGTACTTCATGGAGAAGCTTAGCATACCCAGGATGACACGCAGTCACGTCGTCATGGAAGCAATGCAACACAGTGGGAATGGCCATTTCTGGCACATAGACCTTCCTGGTCACTACATGATCTGCATCCTGGGTGTGGACATAAAGGACTCCCTCCCAGTACTCCACAGGCCTGTTACCAAAGCTTCCTTCCTGAATGGCCTTAGTGGCCAGGTCCTCAGTTTTAGTGAAGGCCTTAATCACGTCCAGCAGGGCAATACTCATAGGGTTAGGCAGGACTAGCTGTTTGCCAGGTCCTAAGGGCTGCAGCTGCAGCACCTCACCCTCCTGCAGGTGACTAGTGACTAGATGCTTGGATGACAGAACATCAGCCACAGGTGTACGTGACTTCCCCTAATGATCTCAGCTGCCAATCCTCTAGATTTGGACAGCATCCCTGGCTCCAGTATCCACTTCCTGGGCCGTCCCCTCCCCCTCCTAGGACTCTCTGTGCTTGATTGTGTTGTGAGAGTGGGCTGGCTACCATCAGGACCCTCCCTAAGACTGCCCTGCAGTGACTGATCCCCACCCTGGACGCCTGTCGACCCTGGACAGAGCCCTGGTCAATGAGCATCTCGTGACTAAAGCTAGCCTCTACAGGGGGTAGACTCAGCTTGGAGGTTTGCTGGTTAGCTGCCTGTGCCCTTGTGACAGCACCACACTCTACCACAGAAATCATGGCAGCACAAATATCCAGATCCTCGTGAAATGTTCCCATCAGATCCCTTCTCCTAGAGAGGGCGTCTGGCACCACATTCTGTGAGCCTGGACATACTGCACAGAGAAAGGATAGAATCCCCCTAGGTACTCCATCCACCCAGCCATCCTCTTACTCATCCTACTCTGTTCTAGCACATGCACCAAGGGCCTGTGGTCAGTCATCAATGTGATAGACTCTTGCCCTAGCCCATCAGTAGCACTGCTAGCCACAGAAAACTGAGCTCCTTTCAACAGATGCTGGGTGGTCCCACGCGGAATGGGGTAGATTTTTGCAAGAAAAAAACGCTAATTTCAATCGTCCGAAAACCGGACATTGCGCCGAAATTCTTGCCGAAAATTTGGCAGCCGAGCGAATTTTTCGCCCGACGGACTTTGCGCCGAAATTTTGTGTCTGCCGTGCTTCGAACTCAACCGACTCCTGCTGTTGCGTGCACTTTGTCCGATGCCTGCAGGCCACGCACGAATTTTGCGACCGAAATATGACGACTAGACAAGTTTATCGACGACCTACATCGATCTATTGCCACTTTTGAAGTCCTTGGCTTGCTAGCAGCTATTGATTATCAATGCCGGAACAAAATTGCCGAAAGTTTTTATTGAATCAGTACATATATGTGCACATGTCCGTAATTTTATCATTCGCAATTTTGACATTGTCGGAGTATTTGACAACTTAGGCATTGCGCCTAGAAAAAGGTGCCCCATCCGTCGATGTCAAAATCGCCGAAGGAGTACACTCCCTGGTACTGGTCTCCCCTGTAGTTGGGAGGCTCGCCTGTATACATTTTGGTGTTCCACTTGGCCCCGCCGTTCTCCGCAGCAGCCAGGAACTCCTGCTGGGCCTCGGCCCTCAGGCGCATCATTGATACATTGGGAGAGCCCGGAATTTCCGTGCTCTCCACCACCACTCTCGCCTGATTGTCAGGCACGCATTGGTAAGCAGGGTTCAAATCTGAATCGGGTGGCACCAGATCGATCATGCCATTGCCGAACGCAATGACACCTGCACCCCACTGTGCAGAAGGTCCGAGCAACTCTACATCAATTCTGATGTTTGCAGCGTGCTCATTTTTGTCGACCATCACATAGGTATGCTGAGAACCGAAAATATTGCTCTGCTCCATTTGTGACAGTGTTAAATTTCGGCAAGGTTGGCTGCTTGCAATCGACAGGAAATTGGTGACCCCGACAGCCAGACGCGCAAGGGTTATAACTGCAGGTAGAACCCAAAATTTGTCGATAAGGAGTAATGGAAGGGCACGACCACCAGTCACTAGTATTCGCTTCACCGGACACCTTTTTCAGCTTCCGGATAAAATTCAGCAAGAGCAGCGGCGATTAGATACTAAATATTGCGTTATTGGTTCGTACCGTACCCAGACAAAAATTGTACTAGTGACGCAATTGTACTAGGCGGAATGACAACTGCGCCCGGCAAATAAGTATTTATTGCTCCAACCCCACACCTAACTTGTTCCGGAGCTGTTCGAAGCGAAGAGCAATGCCCAGGAGGGATCGGACCCGAGCCAGATTTGAGTGCGGAACATGATGGCTGGCCTACCTCACTCCGAACATTAAGGTGGACCCGGGTTCGAATCCTGTCAGTGCTATTCGCTTCGAACAGTTCCGGAACGATTTTTTTTGTGGGGGTGGAGCAATAAATTCTCGACATGCAGAAACAAATGTCGAATAGATTGTGCAAAAAAATATCGAAATCCTTATCATTATTTAAATATACAGCATAAAATTATGTTGCAGTAAAAATAACTGTTAATTGAAGGCCGCAAAAAATTATCAACTACCCTTAAACTTGACCTCAGAAAGATCTCGAAAAAATATACAATATATGCGGCCACCTTTTTACACCCTACTGAAGCCCCACTCTAAAGATATAATACAAGCCGAAACTAGGGCGTCGTCTACCCGCAGCGAGACCCCAATTTCTTGTTTAAGTCGGTGCCGGCCCCTCCGGGGCTTCATCCTTGATCACCAGCGCAGTAAGCCACTTGTCGAGCTCCTTGCTCATCCTGATGTCGGCACACATTCCGTCGCTGCGCACGCGTGCTTCTAGACGGAGAGCCGGAGCGACGCAGAGATAGCAATTCACAAGCTCGGGCTGGCGTGACGGTGGCCAATCCTCAACGTTGAGCGTGAAATGCAGGGGGTCATGCTTATCCCGCTTCCAAATCCGAACGGGAAGAATGCCGTTCCCGGCGAGGAACAGCTCCTTCTCCCGTCCGTTCCGGCCCTCGACCCACCTCTCGAAGTTCTCGTCTAACACGATCGGCCCGGCTTCGCTTACAACCTCAGCCAACCAGAACGGGTGGATGGGATCGTGATCCGTGTCCTTGTCCGATGGAACTGCCACATAGTCGTGGAGTCTCATCTGCCGGCCCATCGCCTCCCGCTTGTCCTTCAGCTGCTCCCCCGCGTCACCATGCGAACCGGAGGGTTGGGCTGGCTCGGTGGCAGCAAACGGACAGTTTTCATCGAGCTTCCTGCATCATTGAACTCGATGATAAACGACCACTCGCTTAGACATCCCTCAAACCGCCCAGCCAAACAGGCGGACAGTAGCAGGAATAGCGCCTAATCATCAAAAGGCCAGGGTCGGACTTGTCCAGTCGCCACCAATGCGCCTTCTTGATGCCAGGCACCTCCTCCACCTCCGCGCGTCGGCCGGACTCGACGTCCTGTCATCAAATAGTTAGGGCAAAAAGAATACCGTTCAAGTTAGCAAAATTGACCAAAAATCAATAAAACAGGGTATAGCTGCAGAGAGACCCCTTACAAAAAAAAAAATAACGACAAGACATCAAGTGATCAAAATTCGACACAGGGTATAGCTGCAGAGAGACCCCATTCGAATCATAATAACAACGTACGACAAGATATTAAGTGATCGAAATTCGACACAGGGTATAGCTGCAGAGAGACCCCATTCGAATCATAATAACAACGTACGACAAGATATCAAGTGATCGAAATTCGACACAGGGTATAGCTGCAGAGAGACCCTTCATACCGATAGAACAAGCGAAATTTCATACCTAAAAGAAAAGCAACCCATTGACAGTATATAGGGTCTCTCTGCAGAGATACCTTTATTGGGTTTGAATTTTTATAGAACAGCGGCAGTTGACGTCTTAAACCTGAAATAACACACAATTCCGTACCGGGGGTAAAAGGAAGAAGTGGCGAGTGACGTTCTCGGCCCGCGCGCGGGCCGACTCCCTGCTCGATGTCTTGCCGCCCTGCCAGTTCTGGTTCAAGTAGGCGACTAGCTGGTGGGTCTCAAGTATGTGCTGGTTTTCGGGAATCCTCTGCATTTCCCTCAAGACGCACTTGCACTTCGCTCCTTGACCATCCACCTCCCCCTTCCCATGCTGCTCCCCCATGTAGTGGAACTCAAAGGCCTGCAGGTCGGGATCCCCCATGAGCAGACCGTTAATCTGGTTAATCACGTACCTGGACTTAAACTGCACCGCGCAGTTGTCCGAGCACATGTACAGGTTTCGCACCTCTACCCCTACTTCTACCCGCAGGGTTTCCAGAATCTTGCGAAGAGCGTATACGAGTGCGCGCTCGCCCCGCTTGATACTGGAATCCCCAGGAAAAAGAAGACGCGCTTTTCCAGCTCGCCGTTGAGCCGATAACGCACGATCATGGGCATCAGGATGTGGCTGCGCTTGTGGAAGTACTGCGACTGCAGTTGGACGTAGCTGCTTTCGTAGTTCTCGGCCCAGTCGCCGTGCACGAGCACGTCCCCCTCTCTCAGATTCTTCTCCCGATCCTTGATTGTATCCGCCTGCGACCAGGCCGTAAAGCAGTGCACGGTGAACTTGTCCCACATCTTAAGAATCTCGTCCCGCAGCTCAGCTGGGGTGGACCTCATTTGGACTTGCTCGGGCCGCTTCACCTTCTTCGCCGCCCTGCCATCGGTCTCGCCCTGTTTCGCAAAGGTCCGCAGACAGTTTCGATTTGCAATAAAATCGCATTTCGATAAGATAACTGCAACTCACAAAGGTCTCGCTGCAGCTATAGGTCACAAAAAAAAAAGTCAACAACATATTAACGGAGAAATAAAATCGAAACCAACTCACATTCACCCGTCGGGTCACAGTCTGCTCCACCATCTCGAACTTGAACCAATTCAGAATCTCCGTGGAATTCTTGTCCCGATCACACTGCACCCAGTTATTATGGATGCCGCATGATTCCTCAGGACAGAACCCCTCCACACACGCCATCTTCAGTATGCGGTGAACCTCTCCGTCCTCGGACCCCATCTTCGTCCTCCACCAGCCTCTCAGAAATGTCGAGGTCTTCCAGGTCCCGCCCCGCCATTCATCTTCCCCCTCCCCCTCTTCCATCCCCCGCCCATTCCGCCCCCTTCACGCAGCCCGTTATCCCTGCCGTCAGTCTCGGCGGACACCGGGCAGTGAAAGTGCTTGATCCAGTCCGTCGAGTGAATGGCTTTCCACATTCCGCAAGTACCGTCCGGCTCTCTGTACTTGGAGCATCCCGCACACTCCGCGCCACACTTGCAGTTCTTGCCGTGGTTCGCATTGGAGTGCTTGGTCCACGCCCCCATGGCCGACTGCATGGTGACGTGCTTCTCACACGCGCACAGGTTCCTCTCCTTCCACTTGCCCTTGATGCAATCGGGCGCGTATTTGCAGAAGGTCGTGTAGCCCACGTGAATGCCCACGTCCTTATCATACTGGTTACTCCTTTGTTCCAGTACGCATGCTTTTCGAGAAAGTGATTGTACATGTCCTCCTTGAGGTCATGTAATAGCGCGCTCCCTCAACGGCGACGAGCACCCCGTGATTGCCACGACCCTCCCTGCTGTAAGTGCGCTTGACATCCTTCATCTGGGAGGAGGCGCGCGACTCATCATCGTGCATCCACGCGTCCACTATCGCGTCAATCACGAATTGCGGCAAAGGGCGCCCCTTGCGAGCCTGCGCGTGTCTGAGGTAGTCCAACTTCTGCTGCCTTCGTATCGCGCGAATTCCGCGAATCTTCTTGGCGTCCATCCCCGTCAGGTTCCCAACTCCGCGGCCGAAAACTCCTTCTCCAAGTCGTCACCACAGTAAAGGGACATCAGCACCATCCTGACGTCTCTGTCTGCGTCGCTTTTGGTCAGACCATCAAAAAAGCCGTTAATCCGAGCCACCCAGAACCTGTTCAGTTCTGCCATCCGCTCATGTAAGCTTTTTCGCCTCCTCATGATACTTCCCGTGACCTAGTTCAGCGGCCCTAGAGTTAAAGCCAGCAATCATCTGGTCGAAAGCCGGCCCCGCTCCTCAGTCATCGCCTGAGCCGCTTCAAACGCTGTCAGCAAATATTCCCCAATAACCCTCTTGATTTCCGAGTATCTCCCGGCCGCTTACTTCCTTGGCTTCAGGCTGCGCTGGATTCTGTTCTCATCTCCGAAAACCCTTTTGCGCCATTGACTGCTTCGTCCGGTGTTCAACTTAATTCACTGAATCCTGGCCTTCCTCATCCCTCTCCCTCTCCCTCTTCCCTCTCCCGTCTCCCTCTCCCTCTCCCTCTCGCCTCTCCCTCTCCCTCTCCCTCCCCTCTCCTCTCTCCCTCTCCCTCTCCCTCTCTCTCCCTCTCCCTCTCCCCTCCCTCCCTCTCCCTCCCCTCCGCACCTACCCTCCCCCTCCCACCTCCTCCTCCCTCCCTCCCTCCCTCCCTCTCTCCTCTCTCTCTCTCTCTCTCTCTCTCTCTCTCGTTCTCTCTCTCTCTCTCCTTGCTCTTCTCTCTCTCTCTCTCTCTCTCCCTCGCTCTTCTTCTCTATCTC
>RPFO01000097.1:252500-408324 GCA_009746045.1 Mesostigma viride | reverse complement strand
ACGGACCGGACGCGCAAGGGCAAAAGTCTTCCCTGGTTTCTCCTCTCTCTCTCTCTCTCTCTCTCTCCTCTCTCTCCTCTCTACCCCCCCCCCTTTTACAAACACCATAATTCTGCCAACGTCACTCTTCCTGGACCGTGTGATAGTTACGCCCGCCGTCGTTTCTTGTCTTACTGGAAGAGCACATGACCAACATTGGTTGTGCTAGTTACGCCCGCCGTCGTTTCTTTTGCCTTTTCGATGTCGAAATATATCTCGGGAAAGATGCACCCCCGTCAGTTAACTTGTCATCTTGTAAGCTCAATCTTTCCATGATAGTTACGCCCGCCGTCGTTTCTTTTGCATCTTCGATGTCGAAGTGTTTGTCGTGAAAGTTGCATCCCCGTCAGCTTCTTGTAAGATCAATGTTTCATGATAGTTACGCCCGCCGTCGTTTCTTTTTTATTTTCGATGTCGAAGAATATGTCGTGAAAGTTGCAGCGCGTTCGTGTCCATTGTGATCTTGTGATATCAAAGTTTCCCATGATAGTTACGCCCGCCGTCGTTTCTGTTGCTTCTCGTTCGTTTAAAATATCTAATGAAGTTTTTACCATCGTTCACCTAAAACAAATTACTTTAAATCTGCACCCGTTAAACCACACCCCCCTCGAAATGACTCCATGGTTGCAGAACAAATGTCAGAAGAAGAACAAAAAAAATGCTTCGGAAACCACAAGCGCAAAAGGAAAGCCGATGACAATTTAGAGACCCTCTCGGAGGATGTGCCGGAGTTGGTTTCTTCGGATGACGAGTTTGAATACTCAAAAACATCAGGGGGACAAGTTCTTGAGAAAGCATGGAAGGTGTTTGTGACAAACGCGTTTGTGGAATGGATAAAAAAAAACTATTCCGAGGAATAGTAACTTGTTATTATAAAATAATAAATTAATGTTTATGAATTTTTTTGTTCGTTTTTTCCCTGAAAAAGATGGAGTCCGAGATCGTGAATGAAGTCTACGGAAGCGTCCTTCAAAACGTTTTCAAACAAGTTCGCTTTCTGTCGCGTGTCATATTCGAGGAAGTTCGAGTCGCGCAGGAGAGGACAGGCCGCCACTTGGCCGTTTTATTGGCGTTTGATTCGTTCAGCCAAATGGAGAGAATTATGTACGCCCAGCTAGCTGATATGAACTTCTGTATTCAAGAGGGTTTTTTCAGACCACAGATGGATCTAAGAGTGCCCATAGACCCAAGGACGGAGTTCCGCCTTTTGGTGTCGTTCATTACAAAGGGGCCAAAGATAGAGTTGGGGGAAGAGGAAGGGGCTCAGCTTGGGTGCACCTACGGGCGCGCATTTTACCCGAATGTTACGCATTCTCTGCGCGTGAGGGCTGATGCATGTGTAGGGGCAGTACCCCTCAACATGAACTTTTTCTTGCTCTCTGACCCGATCGTGAGGGATGGGGATCGCATGCGTAGTACGCGAAAGTGCTCCAAGGAGGGGTGTGGGTGCGAAACAGGACCTCATATCAAGTGGTGTAGAGGATGTAGGGATGCCAGATATTGCAGTGAGGAGTGCCAGCGTGCGGACTGGAGTAGGCATAAGGATAGATGCGAACGTCTGAGGCAAGCGAGGGAGGTGCTGGCAGGGGTGAAGTGGGGGGTTAACGTGACGACGATACTGGATAAAACTATGGGGTCTGATGTCGACTTCTCCTTCAACTTCCACGACGGCTCTGCCTCTTAGAAAAACTTGAAATGTAGAGTAATAACTTGTTTATATGATGTTATATTTAATGTTTAATGTTTAATGTTTATAACGTATCATTTTCCTCCTACGCGCAGGAAATGGTGGAGGTTAAGGAGAGTTTGGCCAAAAGGCAAAGGACCGACACACTTCGACATAATGGAAGGAGTCTTCCATTGTACATCAAAAAAATAGTCGAGGATTACTGGCTCGCTTCCGACTCGACTCCTCGTCCGAGTCCGGTGATACCGGACAGTGTCAAAGTCTGGAAGGTTTCAGCACATCAATCGCACATTGAATAGATAATGTTTTATCGCCATATTGCTGTTCGACAAGTTGCGCCTTGGGGCGTTTCTTTGCGCCAAATTTAAACCTTCGTATTAATAAACAAGTACAATAAAAAAATTTCAAAACGTTTTTTGAATTTTATTTTCCGGGGCCGGTATGTTATCGTAACTTGTCGCAGATGTCCGGTTCGACGGAAGATTCGTCCGATTCGTCTAGTCACCTCCTGATGGAGGATTGGCAACGACTTCAACAACACCAAGCGGTTGCCACTGTCATTCAGAGTGTTGCTCGCTCAATAGGGGCGCCGCGCAAGTGTGATGTGTCCACTTGCAAGAAAACCGCTCTCGGATTTGACTTGTATTGCCGAAAGCACGAAGAACATTCTCGTCACATCGAAAATGCCCTCAGTCGCGGACTTGGAATGGCGGGCGCCCTCGGACCTGGATTGGCGGGGGGGGCCCTGCGACTTCGCCTGGACATGACTGTCGGAGAGGTCGTGGGTGTAAATTTTGATTTCACCAGGGGAGACGAGTACTTCCTTGAAGATTGGATAGTCAAAGACTCCGCGACAGGTGCGGACTTGGCAAAGGGAGGCTACGTTGCCGGCGCCCAAGAAAATGGTTGGAGTAGCTTGAGATGCTTTTTGATGACGACACCTTTTGCCGACTCGCGTGACACGGATGTAAGCGAACTTTATCGGCGTATGTGTTTTGCACTCGCCGACATTCCGCTGATAACTCAACGAGAGTTCGATTTTCGCGTGGAAACAAAAGCCAAAGCGATTGTATCCGGCGTGAAGGCGATTGTGGAGGAGGAGCAGGATTCTCTGTGTGCAGAGTATTTGGAGAGAGTGGCCCCGATGAAGACGAGGAGGTCCGAAATCTATCCTGACACCGGCAACAAGGAGGCAAAGTTGGTGGCCGCCAAAGAAGAGATGTTCGCTCGTGTCGATGAAATGGCGGCGAAAGAGGTTCCGAGAGTTCGCTCGATCGGTTGTTGCAAAACCTGCAGAGAGTGGAACGAGTCGCGGGACAGTCTATATTGATATGAGTTGCGCCCGCCGGCGTTTCTCTGGTCTTGAATGCCCCCCCTCTACATACACATTATATTGTCTGGACATTCGTATGTAGTGACAATCGTAGTCGATGTGATTGCCATTCGTTTGTACGTAGAAAGTGGTTGTTGAGGAAGTTGCGCCCCAGGGCGTTTCTTTGTTGCATTTTCTTCAAATTTTAGCTCGCATAAATAGATGAAGATGACTTAATAAATGCCAGTTTTTTTTAATAATATAAACTACTCGCGGCCGGTATGTTCTGGTTTCGCAGATGTCCAGTCTGACGGTCGACATAAGGGGACGTCCATATCAGGACGCTGTTTTCCGGATTTTTGAGAAGGATCCCGAAAAGAAGTGCCGGGATAGGAAATGTAAAAAGCTGTCAATTACCGACATGGGTCTGTGTGGGGAACACATCGTAGCTTTTGGAAAGGACATGATTTCCCGTCATTTGCAACAATACGTTGACAACAATTGTGTGGGAGGGGCGCAGATGGACGTCCTTCTTGAGGATGGAGTGGACGGAGCCAAAAGGGCTGTAATTCGGCTGTCGGAAATGGATGATGACAAAGAGGACGTGAACATTCGCCTTAAGAGGCACGACGATAACACGGCCGATTGTGTGTTTGGGTCTCGAGGAGTGGCGGATGAGAGGCAGGTCTTCCATGATGCCGCGGAGAAGGTGGTGGAATGGATGATGGGTTGGTCAAATCTTGACGTTCGCATATTCAACCGTCTGACGTCTGATTTCCTTCTCCGGGGAAGTTTCAAGATGGTTGACCGTGCAAGGCAGTCCAGGAACCAGGTATCCGTTTCCATGGCCAGTCCGATCGCACGCATGATTGAGGGGGGCCCTCTTCCGCGCAACCTTGCCTCGAGATTTCGAAAATACCGTGAAGGGCTCGACCGAAAATCAGCAGCGATTTCCCATTCGCGAACCACTTATGGGTCGACGGAGGTGGTAACGGAATTTTTTTGCATTTCCTTGCCAATTGATTCTTTATGAGGGACATAGAGTTGTTTGTATAGAGAGTGAATTGACGAAAGTTGCGACGGCGGTCGCATCTTTTAGTGCGTCGTTCTCTTGTTATGAATCTCTGTTCATTCTGAATTATAACGTTGTTTGTACCTTGACATAATGATGCATTTTTTGTATTGAGTTGCGACGTGGGGCGCATCTTCCTGCTGACTCGTATGTTTTTTCCAATTTTTTTGTTTTGTGTTGCAGATGGAAAAGGGCGGCCCTACATCGCAGGTGGTCGGCGACTCTCCCCCTAGGGGGGAAGGGTCAGAAGGGCAACCAGTTCAGGCCCAAGGCGCCTCCCCACAACAGCCTCCTCACAAGCGTGCAAGGGAGGGCACGCCGCCCCCAATGGTGGAATCTGGTGTCAGCTTTGCCGCGGTCACTGGGAAGGATGAGTACCACGGTGGTCTTGAGATGGTGGACGATCCGGTTAAGCGGATTCAGATTGAGCGGTTTGAGCGACTCGCGAATGGCACTCGTGAACAGCAATTCGCGCTGTACCAAGACATCCTTAATGACAAACCTGAAGTCGCCAAGGTGCCTTATACCTCCAAGCGCACATTCATGCCTCGTTTCGAAACCCTGCTCCAGCAGGAGCTAAGGTTGCGTCGGTTGGCTCAGAATGCGCCAGAGACAGTAGCCGCCGCGCCCTCCCATGCCGCGCCTGCCGCAGTAGCCCAAAAGAGGGGGGAGAGTGTGCACGAGTCGGCCGCAGTGCCCTCAACCGCAAGGGATCCCCCCGCGACTTCCAAGCCGGTCGCGACGGGCGATATGCCCCCGCCGCGGCAGAGGGGAAGGGGGAAGGGGGTCGATGGAGGGGAAGTCCTCGATGTTTTCGATATGACGCTGGGCAATTTGGAAGGTGGCGGGCCGATCTTCGTAAGTCTCCGCCCATTAAATTGATGTCGTGAAATACAATACGCATTTTTTTGCAATATTCGCCAGACATGTCATTTCCGACAACTAAGCGGATTTTTACTTTCCGTTGAAATGTTCGCAGGGCCGGCAAGAGGATGTTGGTGCAAGAGAAGCCCGCTCAATGGCGGGAAGCACCCAGGTACATGAGTGCGTCAGATTCCTCTCCGGTTTACTTGTATTGAAAAGGTTTGCGTGCGTATATCCTTGTTTATTTTTGTAGTAATTTTTTTCTTGTGAATGGACAATCGCGTTTGCTATTTTTACAGGGAAGTCCGTTCGAGCAGCAAGAGGGCGGTGACAGGAGGGGAAGTGGATCTTACGGTGGTTCCACTGCAGAGGGGGGAAGGGTAAGTTACCGTTGACTTACAAATTGAAAGTTTAGGTTCGTCCTCAATTGACAGAGTTACGACGGCCGGCGTTTCTCTACACTTTTCTTACATTAAAAATCTTCCGTTGATAATGTTCTTGCAGGAAGCCGGTCGTCAGGGTGGGGCAAATCTCCAGGGAGAGGGGGCTATCGCTGTCGGTGAGCCTGTGTCAGAGGGCGCGGGTGGAAGCGACGGCGATACTGCGAAAATGACACGCTTTAAGGAGCAAGCGGATGCTTATCAACTGAAGAAGTTGGCAAAGTGGGTTGTGGCCGAGGTGAGAACGGAAACAGCCCCACCTGAGGTACGGAACCAGATGATGACTCTCCATCAAGTCGCTGAGTTGATCGTGAAGAATGCGTGCGCGCCCGATGGCGCCACACAGCCTGAGGAGATCCCGAGCGCCAAGGCCTTGATAAAGTGGATGGAGGAGAACCTGTTCGAGGGCAAAGGGAAGGAGAGGAAGTGTAAACTGAAGACGGTGACGATGGCGGACGCCAAGACTCTGATCAAGATGTTGAAGGAACACGATGCCCGCCGGGACAAGTCTCCGAAGATCGCGAAGGGGTCGAAGAAAGCGGCTGAAGCAGCAGCGGTTGAGGGGAATGAGGTAAGTCTACCTCTGTTGTGAGGGGGGCTTTGTTCTTGAGGTCCAGGTTTCATGTAGGTTGCGACGGCCGGCGTTTCTCAAGTGTGACACTTACTTCCTTTTGACTAACACTTACTTCCTTTCCTGATTTCGCATCGTTGAGGGAAATGAGCCAAGTGTACCTCTGTTGTGAGGGGGGCTCTGATCTTGAGGTTTAGGTTTCATCTAGGTTGCGACGGCCGGCGTTTCTCAAGTGTGACATTTACTTTATTCCTTTCGGTTATGCTTTCCTGATTTTTTCATATCATTGTTAAGGGGAACGAGGTAAGTATACCTCTGTCGTGAGGGGGGCTTTGATGTTGAGGTTCAGGTTTCATGTAGGTTGCGACGGCCGGCGTTTCTCAATCGGCATTTACTTTATTCCTTTTGGTTATGCTTTCCTGATTTTTTCGCATCAACGCAGTACGTGCAGGCCGAGAGGGCGACCCACGCGGCCATCCTGTACTCAATCAGCCTCGACCAGCACGCGCGCCGCGAGAACATGAAAATAGATAGTACGTGGACTGCTGCCGTCGACGAACACCAGAAGGGACTCTCCGAAGCACTTGCGACCTACAAGGGGAAGGCGCTGAAGGGAAAGGGGAAAGGAAAGGAGGTGGAGGTTGCGGATGCTCCCGTGTCTCTGCTTGAGAAATGGGAGAAGTCCCCGGTGTCGCAGGATGATGATGACATCCTGGATGTGAACGATGAGATCGCGAAGGGCAAACGGTTGCGGAAGCAGCTTGCCGTTCAGCCTCGGGACCTCGATGAGATGTCCAAAGCCTTGGTGCATCGAAATCGGGTGTGGACAAGGAACCTGTTCGTGGGGCCTCAGAAGCTCCTCGCACGAGACTTGCATCTGTCTAGAGCCGAGCAGAACGCCACCATTTTTGCAAACTCGGAGTCCGACTACGGCCACGACAAGCTGGTGATTCCTGTGTGGCGGTACTCGTTCCAGTTTTTGGCTGACCGGTGCCCCAACAGTTTTCATGACTGGATGAAAAAGGAAGGCACCCAGCGTCAGCTCGCGCAACTCTTCGGGGAGATGGGGGGGCACGGACAATGAAGGCTGGCTACGCTCGCGCAATGACTGACAAAGAGATTGATATCTACCTGCGAACGAGCTCGGCCAAGGGAATGGCCGAAGCTGCTTCCACCGCGGTTCTGACAGGACCGGCCGATATTCTGGACTCACTTAAGCCCGTGGACGTGAGAAAGGCCGCGCTTTTGGACAGTTTGTGCAAGTCCGCCTGGGAGATGGCTCCACTCGAGAAGAAGACACCGTTGCCGCCAGCCATTTGCGGCTTTCTCGTGCTGGACGGGAACCACTTTACCACACTCATCAAATCGGTGAAATTCGAACTGGTCACCGACAATATGACGGTGGACCAAAGATCTGTGTGGTACCAGGCAATGCTGAATGGTTTCATGAAGGCGGAAAAGCTCAGGGTCGTTGCGCGGGGAGGGAAGGAGCAGGAGGTCACGAAGACCGTGGCCGCGGCGAAGCTGGAGGAGTGGGCAACTGATTGGACGAATTTCGGGGGGGTGGACGTGCAGATGCTCAAGGGTGAGACCATCCTGCCGACCTGGTGGCAGATCCGTGAACAGAAGGTAAGCCAGGTTGCGACCGCCGGCGTTTCTATAAGTGGTTTTCTTGTGTTAATTTCAGTATGCCATTAGTTCGGTCAAGATGCGACCGCCGGCGTTTCTATAAGGGGTTTTCATGTTCCACCTTAGCATGCCATATTTTGGTCAAGATGCGACCGCCGGCGTTTCTGTCAGTCGTATTCTTGTTCTCAGTTGAGTTGTGCTTATTTGGGAGGACTGTCGATGTGTCTCTGCGCGTTGTTGCCCTACGGGGATGCAGGTTACCGAACAAGTCGGCAAGATGATCGAAGTTGTCAGGCAGCTCGGGAACGCCATGAACGCCGAGGACACAGCCCAAGCCAAGGCAACGTGGGGCTCAGCGCTGGGGGATGTGCACCGGGCCTACCAGGCATATGGACCCGTCAAGAGAGGGAAGGGCGTGTCTCTCCCAACTCCTCTGTACGGCAAGATCTGGGCGATTGTGAAGCCCTTTTGGCAGAAAGGAGAGCAAGCCAAGGCCGAAGGGGACGGCGCAGGCGACAAGGCAGGAGGGGCTGAAGAGACGGACAAGTGGGGGCCGGACCAGAAGAACTTCATGCAGCGCTGGCTGTTCTGGTGTGAGGACCCTTTGAAGCCCGCTGTCGACGGCAAGCCGGCGATCGCACAGGATATCGCGGCTCGGCAAGACTTCCTTGACACGCGCCCTAAAGACAAGGCGCACGAACTGTCCATTTTCACCGCGCATCGGGAACTTGCGAGTTTCCAGTACTTCGACAGCCTGATCCAAGCGCCGATCATGTCCTGTGAGGCCCCTCCCAGCAACCTGATAAAAATAATGGAAGTCGCCAAGAATTTGATAGAGGCGGCAAAGCAATTCGCCCACATCAAGTTCCTGGAGAACCCCGAGCTGATGGCCGCTTGCAAACAACTAAACGGGACTTTCGACCCCGTATTGGTGAGGGAGCACGTGTTTGGCGTGAAGCTGAAGGGCACCGTCGCCACGGACCTCGACAAGTTCATCGCCGACTGCCGCCTGACCAGAGACTTTTGGCGGGTGATCGTCACGGCCACGAGGGCGATCATTCTCACGCTGAGGGACCTTCCGCCGGCTAAAAGGAAAGTGGTCGACCAGAAGGACTGGAAGTTCCCGAGAGGGCTGCTCGCTTCCCACCCCCGTCATTTGTATGACGATTTGGGGGTGAAGACCAAACATCTGCTGGGTGTGCCACAGCAGGAGGCGGCGGCGGAGGAGGAGGTGCAGGCGGCGGCTAAGGAGGAGGGGACTGCCAAGGCCAAGAGGGGGTGGTGGGACAGGCTGGAAGCCTTCACCTATTGGGACGGGGTGAAGATGGGACCCGACTGGATCGCATACAGGACAATGACATGGAAGGAAAACGAAAAAAGAAAGGATCTGGTGGTGACGAAGGTGGTGGACGAGTTGTACACGGGGTCTGAAGACCTTCCTGGGAAGCTGAAGGACCAGGCGTTTGCTGTGCTGGACCTGACAGCTGACAGCAACGAGAAGTGGAGGAACCTGCGCGAGTGGGATCAAGACTGTATTCCGGTCGACAGCCAGATACCCTTACCCTCCTCCCGTTTGAGGTATGCCGCGTGGGATGTGGTTGACCAGATCACCAAGGCCCTGTTGAAGGGACCCTCCAGAGTTCTGCTGGTGTTCGGGTTACCCGCCCATATCCGCCGGTGGAAGCGCCTGGTCCGACTTATCAAATATCGGCTTCTTGAAGATGGGTGGCAAGACGTCGACATGGACTTTGCCGTGGTCGTGGACGACGAAGACGACGGGGATCATCATTCGGATGATGATGATGATGATGATGATGATGATGATGATGATGATGATGATGATGATGGCTCGGAGAAGGAAGAGGTTTACGAGGAGGAAGAGGGGGAGGAGGAAGAGGGGGAGGAGGATATTGCTGAGGGGCACCCGCCCGGGGTGGGTGGGGGGCAGGCGGAGGGGGAGAAAGGGGATGGGGATGGGGAGGAGGGAGGAGGGGGGGGGGAGAGGGACGGGGGAGGAGATGGAAGGGGAGGGAAAAAGCGCAGTCGGGATGATGGAGGCTCGCGGGAGGAGACAATGGGGGGGATGAAGACAAAAGGGGGGGAGGTAAGCGCCAGCGTGCTGGTGAAGGAGACTCGAGGCCTGTCGTTGGAAACGCCGGCGGGCGTATCTGTGATGAGGAGGGGGATCGCCAGCGGGAGGGAGGCTCGCGGCCTGTTACTGGAAACGCCGGCGGGCGTATCTGTGATGAGGAGGGGGATCGCCAGCAGGAAGGAGGCTCGCGGCCTGTTACTGGAAACGCCGGCGGGCGTATCTGTGATGAGGATGGGGATCGCCAGCAGGAAGCAGGCTCGCGGCCTGTTACTGGTAGCGCCGGCGGGCGTTCCCGATTTACGGGAGGCGGTCGTGTCCAACAGGTGGGAATGAGGCCTCGTCAGGATTCATGGGGACCCCCGGTTGAGGGGACCCCCGCCCTCGCCTCGGTTTCTTTGGGTCTGGGTGACGATCCCGTACCGTCGTCAGGAAGGACGGTTGTGATGACTTTGCCCCCCCGCTCGACGGGGATGGAGCAATGCCCGAACACGATACTGCTGAATGAGGATGACGATCCGGAGCCGTCGGCTGACACGGATTTTGTTGCGAGCACCCCACTGCAGAAGAGGGTATTGGAGGCTCGTAACGTGGAGGGTCCGCCGAAAGTCTCAGGTGGAGGGCCGGCGTTTGCCGGATTGATGCGCCCGACTGAGGTGGTCGATGTTGAGGCGCCG
Source organism: Mesostigma viride (assembly GCA_009746045.1). Taxonomy (NCBI): domain Eukaryota; kingdom Viridiplantae; phylum Streptophyta; class Mesostigmatophyceae; order Mesostigmatales; family Mesostigmataceae; genus Mesostigma; species Mesostigma viride. The sequence goes on along the minus strand of RPFO01000097.1, from coordinate 397,944 downwards.
CCAGGGACATCGGCCGGACACTATACCGCATTGATGGAGCCCTTCGATCGACCAAGGATGCCCTTCCACGCTCCAACGGTACATTCGGCCGGTAAATTTCATTTTCAATAAACGAGTTTAATAAGTACCTTAATATATATTTCTACATAAGTTTTTTTGCATCAGTCCATGGCTTCATTGATTTCTCACACGACCCTTCCGTATTCATGTTAATTGGCATGTGCTTACGTGCAGGGAAAGGCGAAGAAGAAACTCCAGTTCGGTTTCCCCGTGGATCCGCGTCTGGGACTGTGTCCAGAGAGGCCGGCCGTGTTGTTGGCCAGGCCGCGGTCGGCGAACCAGTTGCACAACCGGGGGCGGGAGGGGACGAGCTCCCACCCAACGCACCAACTCACGCACCAGCCTTACCGTGCGGTCAGCCAGAAAAAACGTACGAAGAGTTGATGGCAGAGGCGGCGGCTGCGCAGGGGCAGAAGGCAAAACGTCGGGGAGGGGGCAGGCGAGGGGCGGGGCAGGAGACGGAGGGTGCCGACGAACCTGCACAGCCGCAGAAGGGTGGTGGTCAGGGCAGAGATGCGACGGCCGAAAACCGAATCAGGGACGTTCGGCCGGACGTCCGGATGCGCTTTATGGATGGCGCGAAACTGAGTCGCGGAGGTTGGAGTTCGAAATGGGTAGACGAGGTGTGCATAAACTGGGAGCACAAGTACCCCAAGAAGGAAGATTTTCCGCTCTTTGGCACCCTCCTGGGCAAAGAGAGGGAGAAGGTGGTGTTCAGATGGTTTGATGAAGGGCACGACCTCGGTTGGAGTAATGAGTGCGAGCAAAAGTTTCGTTTCCCTCTGAAGTTCGCTAGAGAACATGTTACTCTCCTGAAGGAAGGCGCCAGCTGGGACAACATTCCTTCATATCGACCTGGCAAGCGATGATGGGCGAGGACTTTGCACGAAATCGCGTTTTGCACGTAATTGCCCACCGCAACGTGGAGAAATGCAGATGTACATAGTAGTTGGATCAGTTACCGTGACTTTGGGCAGTTTAGTAGTTGGGGTGACGTGTCCAATGTATATATGGTGGGGCGCGTCCAAGGGGGTCCACGCTGATTGAGCACTTGCATGTGTTCTTTCAACATATTCGGACATGTATGAAATGAATAAATTGTTTGGACGATTGCAAATTGATTGATTGAAGAATGAGATACCATTAATAATTGAAAAATGTAAAACCTCATTGTGAATTTGTACTTCAAACTTTCACATGCATGCCCCAAATTGTGCATTTGTGCAGGTTTTAATTATGAGAAGTAGCATTTCTCTACAAATATTGAGAAATTTAGGGGCACTTGGGGTTGTTGGCCATGTTCATTCATGATAAAATGGACTTTTTATGCTGTAAAATCATATTCCACTAGTCCAAAACGCTGCTTTCATGACGTCAAAAGTACCAGCAATGGCCCTAGGTTGGAGCAGTAGATGTTGGGGACGCCCACTCCCAACGGAGTTATGTTTCTAATTAATTAATTAATTATCGGGTTTTTCCTTATGTTGCATGCCCATCTCACCTCCGTAATCTGTCATTCTCAATGAATATATATTGATAGAGGCACGCCTCTTATTTAATTTCAAGTGACCTCTTATTTAATCTCAGCCCCCGCAGTGCCCCCGCCCTCTGAGAATTGAGAACCAAAAGCCAGTTTTATACCGATTCCCAGGGGGGGTGTCCGAAACAAAAATATCAGACACTAACGCTGAAATTTTCCAAAAGTTGGCCCTTGGACCCTACCTACCTACAGTGTAGCACGTAGGTGCTATACCTAGCAAAACCCTGAGGTCCCAAGGGTTATAGGGGTTGTCGACCTAGGGAGCAAAATGATCAGCTCCGCGAGCTCTACCGTTTGAGCATAATATTGGTGTATGGGAAAATTCCGGTTTTCTAAAATGGGTCGTTGGCCGGCGCGACGCGATACTGGCACGGCAGGGCGCCGGATAGCCGAAGCCTTGTAGTGGTGGCAGACGGCAGCATACTTCCGTGCCTAGGGGCAGCACCATCTTGCGGGCAAACCCCCCCCCTCTATGGTACCTGCCAAAATTTTGACTGCAGATTTGGGTTCAGCTCGCCAAGTGCTATCAGTTTGTCCGTCAAACCGTTTCAAAATTCGGACCATACAGGGAGCTAGCAGAAATCCATGTGTTTTGTTGTAAAAAACCCTTATCGGCCCGGCACCCTACCTACCTACCCTTTAAGTTAACGGTTATTGAGGCTCTGTAACTTCTAACCTAGAGACCACCTGGGCTTGCGACCAGTGGCAAACATGCTTGTTTTCGCGAGATCTACTCGAATCCAGCGTTGTGTAAATTTTCTTGTTTTTGGACACCCCCCCTGCCGACTCCCTTAATTAATTTTCATTCATAAGCGGCCAGTCCTCGCGCTCAAGGCTTGTGATGTCGGTCTAGAAGTCAGCCCAAAAACGGAGGCTGGCGCCATGGCCCTCTGTCTGGCCGGGCCCCCACCCCCGCTCCGCCTCTTAGACGACACCGAGGTACTACTTCAGGCCGCTTCAAGCTGCTGGGCAGTTGGCTTCCCGACTGCGAGGATGACATGACGACCCGGGGCGGATAGGCATGGCTTGGGCGCAGCTCCACGAACACCGCCGCTGGTGGAGCAACCCCGCCCTACCTCGGATCGTCAAGCGCGAGCTGTTCAAGGTCGTCATTCGATCTGATGATATCCTAACCTACGGCGCCGAGACATGGACGCTGACGCTGGAGCTGGAGAACCGACTCGACGGCAACGTCACCAAGATACTGCGCAAGGAAGATTAATCACACGATGTTGTCGCACCGAGCATCCACGAATGATCATGTCTCACTTTTTGAATGAATGGGCCACAAGATAGGTTCGTGCATGCGTCGTGCGGTTATCACCAGCTTTAACGGTCCTCTGCCCCCCCCCCCCCCCCCCCAGCTGCCTTAACCCCCCCTGCTGCCCCCTTCCCGTTGCCTTGCAAAGCCGTAAACATAACATAAACACTGCTCCTGCCACTCTTTCTAAATCTCTCATGCAATAGCGGCACCTGCTCATATAGCTTGGGAGATACCACAATTTTGACATCTCATGCCCGCAGCTGTAGCCGAGGGAAGGTCGTGAGTTACACCAACAGGAGGTCTGTCAGGAAGGATTCCCACGCAGCCTGCAAAACTGGCAGGGGTCCAAATGCTTGTTCAAAGTCCTTGCGAATCTGGAATGACAAGGGGTCCCCATGCTGCAAGAAAAAGAGAAATGCAAGCACAAGTGCAACACGGGGCCAATCTCTTATGTCAGCCAGCATACCCAGAAGTGCTCAACCAAATCCCCTCCCCCCCCCCCCCCCCCCCCCTTCCTGCTCAAGCGGCCACATGTAGCTTGTCGCAACGTGCGATCATGCACTGCCGTCATGATGAGTCTGTGAATGACTGAGGAACTTGCGAATTGTGTACTGTGGACATGGCACGTAGCACACATGTCTCCTCCAAAAGGAAATGATCCATTATATCATTGCGAAGGCATGGGAATTCTGTTCCTCACAAGAGAGAGATGTACCTACGTGTGGCAAACATGTAGCAAATGTGCATCCCACAAGGACCGTTCTCCTAATCAGGGCCAGACGCTCCTCACTATACAACGGCACTATGCTACGCCCTGTGTAACAATGTCTGAGTTGCGTACAGTCACTACCGCGTTAAGTTGTGATCGACGCCTAAAATTTGGCGTCGCAACTTAACGCGGTAACACAACTTAACGGTAGAATTAGGCTAGCATCCCACCCCCTCCTCTCGCGGACTTCGATACGGCATTCAACAGCTCTTGTCAAGCCCGATCCAGCTGCAGCATCAAAGCCGCCCCCAAGTCCATTTTCCATACCAGGTATCTTTGGTGAGAAAGGCGGGCTGCCGAATACACGCCGCCCGCCCGGCTGGGTCCGTCAGTACAGCCAGCCAGCCACCGACTACACGGCAGCAGTGCGTCAGTGCAGCTGTCGGTCGGTGAGTGCCTACGTTTTACTGATACCACCGACAAATGTGCCATCATATGTGCTTTCGGCATGATGTCGGTAATTTCCGGCAAGTTGTCTCAGTCACCTATAATGATTAATTATGGGCGCCCCGCCTGCATCTTGTACCTACAAATCGAGTCATTACCGCGTTCAGTTGCGGTGGCACCGATGCTCAAGTTGCGGTCGCCGCCCAAACTTCGGCGTCGCAACTTAACACGGTACCACAACCTTAAAAAACGCAACTTAATGCGGTAATGACTGTACATCATATAGCCACAGAGATCTAGCTCGATTTGGTTACCTCTGTGAGAAGCAAATATGTTTATCACTGGGGACTTCGATGGGAAGCCACAGAGCATGATCAAAGTAGGTATATACTCGATAGATATAGTACTTACATGCAGAGCAGGGGGCGCCTGGTTGGCGTACGGTGATGCCTAAACAGCGCACGACCCCTTACTGCTTACACTCCTGTTTCCTTGGGTCTAAAAAAAAAGAAAGAGCATCAACCTCACGGATGATACACAGAAGTCTACGGGAGAATCCAAGATGCTGTAGTTCAGTAGCCTACTGTGCCAAGCGGGGTGGACCATGATATCAACCAAGCTTTTGTGCTAATGCATGTTGGGTAGCCAACTCCTTCGTTCCATGGGTAGTGGGCTTCCTGGACATTGCTTCCGTTATGCACAACCACTACGCTGACACGGACATATTTGCTTTTGTAAGATTTCAGCTGGTTTGTTGAGGTCCTGGGTAAGTCCAACTCTTTCATCTGAGATTGGCAGGATATATAGTCACAAATTCAAGGACTATCATGAGATTACTAGTAGCAATATGCCAACTATTCATTACACACCTAGGACGGATGGGCTGTGACAGACCAAACAAGCGGAGCATACCTGGCTCCCAAGCTTCTTCATGTAGGCGACCAACTGAGGCATCCTCTCCAGGAACAGCATGCGGAAAAGTGCCCAGCCCTATGAAAAGCGAGCAATCCACAGAACCGCAACCCGATGGGAGAGAAAGGACCCAGTGGCCACAGCAGTGTCGCGCCGCAGCAGCAAAGAATTACAACATTAGAAGGGAGCAGTGATAATAGCACAGGAAGAATGGTCATAGCACAGGAAAAAGAAAGCCGACCAGATGGTGTACATAGAACACACCCGAAAGATTTATCCTAATCGTTGTCCCATCGTTACCATATGGTTCCGATCTCCTTCCGCTGGCCTTTAAAAGTCCGTTTCGAGTTCATTCCTGACGATATTTTGCGCAGATGACCCACGCTGGTTCATGCAAATCCTTTGCCCCCTGCATTCTCTCCTGCACTCGCTTGAAAAAGACACGCTGCCCATCACGACTAGCACATACTCGAAGTGACATGCTGCCCATCATGACTAGCACATACTCGAGGCGACATGCTGCCCATCATGACTAGCACATACTCGAAGCGACACGCTGCCCATCATGACTAGCACATACTCGAAGTGACACGCTGCCCATCATGACTAGCACATACTCGAAGCGACACGCTGCCCATCATGACTAGCACATACTCGAAGCGACACGCTGCCCATCATGACTAGCACATACTCGAAGCGACACGCTGCCCATCATGCCACACTCGGCGCAGGCAGAGCCTTCCTACGTTGCTGGTTACTGGGTGGACGCACATGGCCAGTAGGCATGTCCAGTGTTGCAAAACACGATGAGAAGACAGGCAGGCCAAGGAGGATCTCATGGGTGGGTGGGTGTGGGGGGCGAGCCATCAGGGCTGGCTCACGGGTGGGGTGGAGGGAGTGTCTGTTGCGACTTCCTTTAGGACCAGATGGCATGGGAAGCCCCATCCTCCGCAATACACAATCACGCCCTCCTGCCCTCCTCCCTAACCCTGCCCCTACCCACCCTCAGCGAGACACCATCACGCCCTCCTTCCCTCCTCCCTACCCCTGCCCCTCCCCATCCTCAGCAAGACACCATCACGCCCCCCTTCCGTCCTCCCTACCTCTGCCCCTTCCCACCCTCAGCAAGACACCATCACGCCGTCCTTCCCTCCTCCCTACCCCTGCCCCTCCCCATCCTCAGCAAGACACCATCACGCCCTCCTTTCCTCCTCCCTCCCCCTGCCCCTCCCCCCACCCTTGTCCCCCCCTCGCCCGCCTGGCCAGCCGCTGCCTGCCCTCACCTGGGCGTACATCAACCGCCATTCGTCGTCATCGCAGCCGGCAGGGGGAGCCATCAGCGTTACATAAGCGCCCAATGGGAGCAGCTTCCCTTGGGCCCTGGAGCGTGCGAGCTGGGCGATGCAGGGATTCGTGTCGTGCTTCAGCCTGCCAAACGGTACCTCGGATTCGAACGTCTGCTCACACAGATGATACATACATAGGCATAATATAAAGGGCATAACATATAAGGGCATATATACATATAAGGTCAAAATAGAAAAGGGCATAATATATAAGGGCATAATATATAAGGGTATAATATATAAGGGCACAGGGGGGAATGCGTGGCAATCCAACAAGGCCCAGATACCTGATAGGATTTGTAGGGCGTATTTTATCGCTTTGTTAAATACCGCAAGGGCAAGAGAACATGTTCATAGTTAATACAGCAAGAGAACATGTTCATAGCTAATACAGCAAGAGAACATGTTCATAGCTAATACAGCAAGAGAACATGTTCATAGCTAATACAGCAAGAGAACATGTTCATAGCTAATACAGCAAGAGAACATGTTAATAGTTAATACAGCAAGAGAACATGTTAATAGTCAGTGCAGCAAGAGTTCATGTTACAGCATGATCATACCGACCAAAAATTCCGCTGAATTGTTTTGGGAGGTTTGGGCTAAAAGCCCGGATATTTGGTGCGTTTTGGGAGTGACAAGGGAGTGACCCGCGTCAGCCCTTGTAGGGTCGCCAAATTTCCCAGATAAGGATTGGCGCGGCGCGGCAACTGTAGACCTTACCGCATCGCTGTTCTTCAACAAATTCACTGTTCAGGCCGTACTAACGTTCAGGAATGGAGAAGGAAATGTACGGTGCGAAATAGTTTTCAGGGCACATATCGGGGCTTCTGGAGTGGGAGTGGACGAGACTGTTCTGGTCCGGCTCATGGTTCGTTCCAGCCACTCCCACCATAGCTCGGGGGAATTTGCAAAATCCCCACAATTTCGGTCGGGAGTGAGGTCACAGGGGGTCACTATAAAAAATTGGCCGGATTTGCTGTTCAGGTGGGAGTACTCCCGATGTGAGTGCAATTCAGGGGTTTTAGAAACCGGTTTGGATCCTAAATGTTCAGAATCAGTGGCGAGTGTGAATATGCTGTTAATAGTTCGTATTTAATAGTACGTTGTTAATAGTTAATTGCTAATGGTTAGTAGTTAATGCAACCCTCGATATCTGAGTGCGCGAGAAGGTCCCTTGTGTACACCTATGCGATGCCGGTAATGCGCAAGCAATGTGCTGCCTATAAATACCCCTCTAAACTCCGTTTGCTGCACTGAAATATTCATATGTTCAACAAGTTTCTCAGTTGTTAATTTTCAAGTTGGCTACTCATACTCATACGTTATGAGGAGCCATTAGGGCCAGCCTGCCCTGACAACTGGGACGACCCCTTAACCCTTTTCCCTTCCCTTCCATATATTTTTAAAACAGCCGCGCCCACTGCAGGTTACCCAAAATAATCAACCAGATGTGGACGCCATGCCCCTGCGTGCATGCATCTCTGCCACCACCAAGACCATGGACACACCATGGACCAAGGTCTGACAGCGATGGGCAAGCTCCAAAACACACACTTAGTATCTTACAGGCCACCACCCATCCTCCATGACACGAGATGCGAAGTTGATGTCGGTGCCATAACAAGGAAAAAAGCCCAGCCAGCCATGCCCTCACGCCAACCCACCTCAAAGTTGGTCGCGAGTCCCTCCACCACCCAGAAGGGGTACGACGCACCCCTGCGCTGGACACCTGGGGCCGATATCAGGGTGGAGACAGGGAGGGCAGCGTGCGGGGCAAACGAGACGATCAGGCACAGGAGGGGTATAGTGACCGGGAACGAGGGGATACAGTGACTGCGAGCTGCGGGGGATGGAGAGGCGATGGGCCAAGACGACTGCGGTGATGAGCTGCTTGCACCTCCCTTGCCAAACATGGTGATGAGCTGCTCGCAACTCCCTTGCCGAACGCGCATGCCGCATCTAGGCCCGATGAAATGCTAGACACTGCTGGCTGGAGAAACATGCACATGAGCACAGGAGGGTGGTGGTCCTGTTGCTTGCCCATACAAAGGAACACACACACGCACAGGATGGGTGGTGGTCCTGTTGCTTGCCCACACAAAGGAACACACACACGCACAGGATGGGTGGTGGTCCTGTTGCTTGCCCATACAAAGGAACACACACACGCACAGGATGGGTGGTGGTCCTGTTGCTTGCCCATACAAAGGAACACACACACGCACAGGATGGTGGTGGTCCTGTTGCTTGCCCATACAAAGGAACACACACACGCACAGGATGGGTGGTGGTCCTGTTGCTTGCCCATACAAAGGAACACACACACGCACAGGATGGGTGGTGGTCCTGTTGCTTGCCCATACAAAGGAACACACACACGCACAGGATGGTGGTGGTCCTGTTGCTTGCCCATACAAAGGAACACACACACGCACAGGATGGGTGGTGGTCCTGTTGCTTGCCCATACAAAGGAACACACACACGCACAGGATGGTGGTGGTCCTGTTGCTTGCCCATACAAAGGAACACACACACGCACAGGATGGGTGGTGGTCCTGTTGCTTGCCCGTATGATCACAATGTGGGCCAAGCACCGGCTGGGTGCGTTCAGCCCATGTCCACCGCCCCTGCTGCCCCTCCGTCCCATGCGCAGCACCCGTGTGTGTGTGTGTGTGTGTGTGCGTGTGTGTGTGTGTGTGTGTGTGTGTGTGTGTGTGTGTGTGTGTGTGTGTGTGTGTGTGCGTGTGTGTGGGTGTCCCTACCGCTTCTACTGCTACCGCCACCCTTGCCAAGCGCTAGCGGGCGCACCCACCCGTGTTGAACGCCAGCTGATGGATGATCTCATGCGTGATGCTACAGCGGTCCGCATCCGTCATCGGTGAGCAGCCCGCGATGTCGCTACTTGTATCGTGATCCTCCTGCGCCTCCCGGTCACGATGGCCATAACACGCCCAGAAGGAACAACCCGTCCGACTGGACGCTTTGTTCGTTATCGCACAAGGGCCCCCCACCAATCCTGGAGAGTATATTTCTGCACCAGGTGCTCTGTGCATCACTGCAGAAGGCACTCCCTTAAATCCTGGGGACCTAACCCCTTGACCTCGTACAGCGTCCTTTGTTGAAGAAGGCCCTCCCTTAAAATCAGAGGTATCGCCACCCGCGTGCCCATCCCCATCCCTGTCCCCATCCACCCTTCCATTCTCACGCGGGCGTCCAGACGGGCCGACATTGCCCACCTGGGCTCCCTGCCGGTTCCCTCCCTTCTGGGAACGCAACAGCCAGCACGCCCAGCCACCCTGTGTGCCATCCTCTGGGGCCATTACTCTGGCATTCCCGCCTGCTTCTGCTTCTCTAGCTTCAAGGTTGCTTGTACCCTGAAGACTTGTGCCGTCAGAACTGCTGCCCTGAAGACGACTTGTGCCCTGAGCGATGGTGTCCTGAAGATTCGTACCCTGAAGATGTGTGCCACCATCTGGTTGTGAGATCATCGCAGCGGCGGTCGCTCGGCCATCCACATCATGGCTCACCGGCCCGCCGCTTGTTACCGCGCCATCCTCCCCACAAGTACGCCCGCTGTCACCCTGGCATTCGCCATAAACCGCGCCGCCATAGCCATCAGAACAACCGGTTGGCGAGGCGACTGCTTGGCCACACACATCGCCCTGGATGTCTTTTCTTTTCCCATCCTCCTCCTCCCAGGGTGCTCCTGTTTTATTACTTGCATCTGCATTTGCAGCCTCCTCCCCTCGTTCCCTAAGCTGAGTCTTTGTTGCCGTACTACATTCTTGCCCATCCACGGGCTGCTGCTCCTGCTGCCTCCCTAGTCCTTGTGGCCGCTGCGGTAATTCCGGCGGCGGCGGCGGCGGCTGCTGCCCTGTTATGAGCTGCAGAGCAACTGGTGGTGGCGGCGGCGGCTTCCACTCCTGCTGCTGCTCCTGCCCTAATGCTTGCTGCCTCTGCTGCTCTGCCCTCGGCAGCTTCAACCTCGTCTGCCCCATGGCGCCCTCCCGAAGGAACACCGTGCGGTTGCTCTCCACCGAGTAGTGGCCGTCGCCCGCGCCGGCGTCCGCACCCACGCAGCGCACGTAGTGGTCGAATTCGGCGCGCGAGCCGAAGAGGATGCACACCAGCTTGCCAGGTGGCGGCGTGGGGCCCATCCCCGTGGCACTTCGAATCAAAACCGCATCGAGGACATGAGGGGTGGCGAGAAGTGCGAACATAATTACAAACCGTGAACACGCTACGAAGCGTCATGGACTTGGTAGGGGAAAGGGCCAAGGGGGATTGACCAGAAATTCAGCACGAAACGGCAAACCGAGAACCTGGGAGGCATTAGTGGGTAAAACAGCGTAAACTTATTACTAATAGTATAACAACACTCATTACCATGAAGTACGATGTCAGGGAACAAACTAAGAGCCAGCAGTGCCGAATACTTGTTGAATCAAGCACTTGTGTCAGATGGACGAGACCATGAGATCGTATCTGGCGAAGCATGGACTAAAAAGATGGTGCTTATTGATAACCCCGTAACCATGCAGCCAGCCAGGGCATGCCAGAATGTGCGGGAGAAGGCGTGGTAGCAAACAGAGCAGAGGACTCGAGCACAAGGCAGAGAACCAGAGCATGCCGCAACGTGCCGAAGAAGGCGCGGTAGCAAACAAGAGCACACAGCTAGAATACGACGGGGGAAGAAGCGTACCGGAACGTGCGGGAAAAGGTGCGGTAAGCATCCTCGGCCACGCGCCCGCACGCGCGCGCCCATGCAGCGTCCGCCTTGTACAGAACGATGAAGTGGCGGGTGCTCAGGTGCTCGTAGGTGCCCCCTGGCAGACGTCAAGCCACCAGCGCAAGGAATGATGATGATGCACTAGCGATGATGAGATGACGTCACCACCACTGGCGACATCTCCGGTCGGGGTTGATGACGTCACCAACTGGTGACGGCAGCCCAAGGGAATTTGCAGGAACAGGCCAATGAGCCAAAAACCTAACGAGCCAAAAGGCTGCTGTGCAAACTGGGCAGATGAGCACACTGCCAGCAGCAACCAAAACGGGTCAGGGGTCACTTTGGGGGGTTGTAGAAGCTATCAGAGCAAGGGGCCTGCGAGAGTGAGTAAGGCACACACCATCAAAAGAACCAAGAACCAGGAGCCGTGGTGTTAGCATGACCCAGGCAAAGTAGGTACATCCTGGCATACTTCATGACAAGATCCCACTAGGGGGCACCTGGCCAATTAGAGAAGTCTATTCAAGCACCCTCCAACATTGCACAAAAGCACCCAGCGGCAGGGCCTATCCTGTGAGCCATGTCAGGACGGTTGAAGGGTCAACAGGCTTATTGACTAACCTTTGTTCATAGAAGGAACAAGCCTACTAATGGGCTGGATTATGAGGCTGCCGCGCTATCCAAAGCACCGTGAACCAAATGGCAGCTATCCACGCTGTTTTGATCACTCTTTTACTCACTTTTTGTTTTATCAAAGCGATCGCTGGCTGTCTCAAAACAAATGGATTAATGCTGCCATGTGCTCACCATCTCATGTATGAGCCTCAAATGACTGGATTACCCATGATCCGCCTCACTAGTGTTGGGCCTCCCCCACTTTTGACCTTGTTCGTTGTCGACCGTCGCTTGTGTCGTAAACCCAGCACACATACTGCTCCCGAACCGGCACACACTCTGCTACCAGGCATCAGTGCACCCTGGCTGGGTGTCCCACGCAAGCCTGCACCTATCCACCCTGGCAGGGATCGCGCATGCCCGTTCTGCCACTATGGGACGTCGGGAAGCAATGACCGCGACCTCCAATGCATCACCATTGGCCGCTACTGCCAACTGCCACACTACATCTTCAGGGCCCCAAACAGTCACCACAACATTTTCCCCAGATCCAGGGGGCTCGTTGACAGCTGTGCGAGGCTTGTACCAGACATTTCCCCCCACCCCCCATCCCTCGCAACAGACCCACGCAAGAGCCAATGGTGGCATGGAGCTCCGATCCATTCATGCATTATTGGTCACTGCCCACTCAAGAAACGGGCAAAAATCCCCAAAGGAAGGCTCATCCATGATCCATGGAACGGATTTGGAGAGGGGAGGTAGCAGGGGGCCCCCGGCATGCCATAGATAAGGGAGATTGGCAAATAGATAAATAAATTTAATACGCTACGACAACGATCAACAACAGTCTGCTATGTGTGCAGCTATTTCTAGTTGCATCTGTTCTCTATGCTCATAATCCACCATGTATGACAGGATAGCGGAATGGAATACAAGGGCTAGAGGCTGCCCCTATCTAAATTAAGCCGGGGCACATTTTGTGGGTGCACGCCTATAGACCAGAGGCATATACGCGCACCAAAGAATAGCCTCCCTCTGTTGCTCCTGAGCTTAAGTTGCATGGCTTTCCCCGCCTGCTGCTCAGATTATCCACCTGCTGGTATCCCCCTGTTCAAGATATCCACCTGATGGTCACTCCCTAATCACGTTAAGTTTACTTTACATTATTATTTATTTAGCTAATGGTCTCTACCTATTCACGTTATCTACATGATGGTCCCCACCTGATCGCATGATTAACCTTCACTTTATTTACCTTCACATGATTCCCCTTACCCCCTGTTCACGTTATCTACCGAATGGTTCCCACCTCTCCACATTATCTACCAAATGGTCCCACCTGTTCATGTTATTTACCTAATGCTTGCAGCAGCCGCGGGCCCACCACGCGGCCACCCTTTCGGACGGCTTCACCCGATGCTTCCGCCTTGCCTCGTGGCACGCGCCTCTCACTGGGTGTTGTCAGGGGCACAGATGATTGGACAACAAGGACACGAAAAGTGGAGTGGCTGATGATGTTGCCAGTGATAAATTATTTTCTAACTGTGATGGAATTACTATGATTGCGATACTATGGCCCATAAATATTAACTCTGCGCCCACTGGTGAAAATTGCGATCCCAGCGCGGCAAGTTACAGGCATGAGTAGATGTAGCTAGTAACAACATTCCAGTGTTGGAGTTCTACGCGAGGCTAGGAGAGAGGGTACCATGGGACGTCGGGGGCATATCGGCTTGTCTTCAGCGCTAACTGGGGTTGCCTGCCAGTGTAGCAGGCACGCTATTTTCCAGGCAAACGCACAAACAAGGACACAGGATTGCCACACTCGGTCAGAAGTCCCCATCCGCTTTGCCAGCGAGCTGCGGAACAAAATTAAGATGCGTTTAGAGTTCTTTGCGAGTTGTGAGCTTACTCCCAAATACAGGATATGGCCTGAGCAGGGGGGTACGGGGTGCCCTAAATATTCCGAAACAAATGCGGAAAAAAGAGCATCGGCTGGGTACAGGTCTTAGGCTCTAAAATTCGACGAGAGGAGCGTAAGGTTACACAGCGCAGGTGCAGATATGGCAGGCGAGAAGGAGACGGCATAGCTAGTGCCTAACCTCAGGCCAAGCGTCCAATTGGCGAAACAAAAAGAAACGATATCGTGGCTCACCCAGTTTGCATTGCCCCGACCGCTTAAATAGCAATGCCCGTAACGCCGTTCATTCGATCATCATTTCATCCCGGCGCAGCCCCTCTTTACTACGCCCTCGAACACGAAACACTCTCTGGATTGCTAGGCTCGCCAATATTGCCATGGGCTTGGCACAGAGCTTTTGGAAACCGACAACGTGGTGCACGCACACAATGCGCGGTGCACTTTTTTTTTCATCGAAAACGCATGCGATCCATTCCCCATGTCTTGACAAAGGCGTAGAACAGCCGTCAATTAACATGGCAATCACGTAGCATATAATCGAGAATATTCATGCTGTGGAATGCCAGCTATTCCAGAATGGCATGTGCGAAGTATTCGAAATGAGAAAGACCTTTAAAGTTAAAATTGACATGGTTAGAAAGGCGCTGCTGAAGGCGTGAACAGCATTTACAAATTAATCAAGTTCTGCCACCCACAGGTACAGGCCATATCCATAGCTATAGCTTGTTAGTACTGGATATATTAAGTAATGTCGGCCGGAAAACCACGTCTGTTGCTGATATGGCCGAGTGGTCTAAGGCGTTGCACTCAAGTTGCAATATTCACTGAATGCAGGGGTTCGAATCCCCTTATCAGCATGAGAAATGCTTTCAGTACTCCAACATTTTTCTTAGCCGAAATTTTCCTTAAATTTTCTTTTGAAATATTGATTATTTTGTCATTTTACGCGTCTGGAACTTCCAAACTTCCTCCGACACACATTGTTAATTATCAGGTCATCCCGTCATCATGATGGCCGAGCATACAGTCGTCTTGGATAGCCTGGATTGCGCGCGTTGGCATATTAAAAAAAATTAAATTAAATTATAACATGCCTCCGTGGGGAGGTCATGTAGCACATATTTCATGATGGATGGGGTGGAGGAAGCCGCGTGATCGAACTATCCTAACTCTATCTAGAAAAGCCTAACTACACTACTCATCAAAACGCCTCCTCCGCTTGGGGGGAGGTGGCTTGCCCACAGGGTCGGGCGTGTGTGCCTTGACAATCTTCTTCCACCGCTCCTTGTCCTGCATGGCAGTCCAAAGACGGGAGAGAGAGTGGATGCGGTACTCAAACTGGGCTGGGACCACTAGGTCGTCCAGCAACATCTGGGTATAGGTCATGGCATGTTTCCCTACCTTTTTAGGAATGTTCTTGGGGCCAGGCCAGGTCAAAATGTGCGTTGGCATATGCGACTCCATATCTAGGCGAGTGAGCCGCGCCACTTGCCTTCGCGGGTGAAGTATCAGCGTAGAAAAGAAAGTACCTCGTTGGGTCCTCCATGGCATGCCTTCAGTGCATGTTCACGCACTTATTATCAGGTCATGCAGAAAGTAAGGCGTAATTAATTAGTTAATTAATTAATTAGACTCGTGCTCCCGTTGGGGAGTCACGGAGCATGAACCCCGATGGATGGATGGATGGATGGGTGCAAACAGTCCTACCGGTCTAATCTATCTGCATCAGCTACCTACGACATCTATCTAACAGCATTCTAACTACAACATCTATCTAGACAGCCGCACACTGCCCTAGGCGTAATGCTACAGGACAGAATCCGCGTGGCCAACTTTCTGAATAGTTGTCTCGACTATTCATTATTTATAGGCCCGAGAAGACATCTCAGCAGTTGTAGTACTTACGCTTCCGCACCCGGTGCACACTACTGAGCTGATCGTGCCGGCAGCTAGTTGCGCGCCTCTACAAACATGCACTCCCAACTATGCAGCACAGGGGCATGATGATGAAAATGCACGCCACACATTGGTATTCACGATCAGAAAATAGTAATTTGCTCCACAGCACAGGCGCCGCGTGTGCAAGCGCGCAAGTAGTAAGGAGGGCGCAGGTATGTTTTTACTGCAGCTAGTAGGGTACCTAGCTCGCACCAACCAGGTAGACACCTCACGTGGCCCCCCCGCAGGACTGCGACCAGCCCAGCCTCGCCGGCACCTCCTGACGTGGGCTGGGCCCAGTGATGTTAGACGCCGCAAGGCCCGCACCTTCAAAGAACAGCTAGTAGAGGACATGGGGGGCCTCGGCCTCTCCGTGATTTGGAAGAAGATGATGGACAAGGCCAAGTGGGCCCAGGTCATAGAGGACAACGAGCCCCTCCCAGTGGGGAAGCGCCCGCGTGTGCAATCCCGCGGGAGGCATGCCAGATAGCTCCCCCTAGGGCAGCGTGCGGCTGCCTAGATAGATGTTGTAGTTAGAATGCTGTTAGATAGATGTAGTATGTAGCCAATGTAGATAGTTTAGACCGGTAGGAATGTTTGCACCCATCCATCCATCCATCGGGGTTAATGCTCCGTGACTCCCCAACGGGAGCACTCGTGAGTCTAATTAATTAATGTTTTTACTGAGATGTGAAGGTGACATCTCATAAATTGTCATCGTAAATATTGGTAGAATTGCACGGTAGAAGTCCTCATGCATCAGGTGGAAGTTATTGCCCCTGTCAGAGGATAGCCGCTCACTAGTCACTGCTGCCTCGTCTTCCATTACAGCAGAGGACAGCTCAGATGAGGATTATAAATGATCCTCGAGTGACTACAAGGTTGGGTGCCCATGATGAAGACGATATTTGTAACTTTCGTGTAATTATTTTTTCTAATGAGATTAGCATAGTGGCTCCGTGGCATGCCCATGCGCATGACACGCAACTGACGCAAGTACTTGCTTACTTAACCAGAGTGCTGATAGAGGTGCACCAGAAAGCACACATGCTTCCATTCGGTCGCCTATACGAGCAAGCCGAGAAGGTCGACGCCCAGCAGATGGTCAAGGACCTGCGCACCTGCCAGCAGAAGAACGACGGCAAGGGGGCCTGGTTCTGGTACAAGCGCCTTGGGCACCCGCCGGCCGGACGGCCTCGATCGGCCGACCCCACCGCCATGACGTACCGTACGGCGAGGCACCAGCCAAGCGGCTCCGCACCTGGGCTGCGGCCACTGCAGAGTGCAGACGTCTTGCGGACGGCTGCGCCGCCCCCGCCCTCGCCACCAGCCGCCGCCGCCCGCCAGGCCGCCCTGGCAGGCGGTGTTAAAATTGAGTTCGAATTTTATTAAATGATAATTTATGGTAATCAGGTTACAAACTCAGAGCCAAGCCCCCAGCTTACACCCTCCGCATTGTTAATCGGTTCAGTCGAAAGGCCCTTCGGAATTAGATAATTTCGTTTTATTGGTTGTCCAGAAGAAGAAGTCGACCCGTCCAATTAATTAGTTATTAGTTTGTTTGTTTGGTTACCGAACAACCGTTGAACTGGCTGCGCAATTTAATTAATAACTCTTTCACTAGGAACTTAGGGGTGGTAAAAAAGTTTATTTGGTATAACCCAGCCGGCAGCACCGCTGTTACTGCCAGTAAGAGCACATTTGTCAGCCAAAGATTTAATAGTTCTTTGTTTTTCATCGCGAAAGAAGCGCTTTTGGCAGTCAAAGAATATTTATTTACACTATCTTTGTTTGTTTGGTAGCTGGAAAAACGAAAGGGAAGTACACTCGGGAATTAAATATTTACAATTTTCTTGTTTTATTTAGCACTTTCAGGTGCATGGCAAACTAAAATAATTAACAATTATAATTAAAATTAACAATGCGGAGGGTGTAATTTACCAGCGCAACCATAGCCATGCATTGCCAACATAGCAGCAACAACCGGTTGGGCCGCCGCAACACAATGCTGGCTTTTTTATCATCATCGTCTGTCAGGCGGCTAGGCTAGCCTACGGCGCTAGGCACCGGCGCAAGCCTGGGAACGCATCTAGCACGCACCAGTCAGACCACATCTCCGTTAGAACACACCAGCCGAGTACCGACCAATCCACAACACCGCGAACCCGCCAAATTTTGACATAAATTATTGTCCGGATTTCGTCCGAGATCTAGATTTTTCCCGCGCCGCGAGAGACGAAAACGACGAAAACACCCATGGCGGTCGAGCATCAGCTAGCGTTCTGAAACCTGCGTCATTTCAGCCGCCTGAGGTGTCAAAACGAAGCTTACATCACGATTAATCCATGGAATAAGTTTGGAATGATATGCGCTGTGATTGCGACGAGGGCATTGAGCGGGACAAATATTTTTTTTGCAGCGCACAATTTTTTTCGCGAAATCCAGATTTCTCGGTGGTACGTGTCTCACGGTCCTGGATACGGGAGGAAACGAAAAACCCGGCACGATAGCTCAGCTTGTTCGTTATAATATTCCCGAAGAGGTTAGTGTTTTCGTTTTTTGAGTTTCGCTTTTAATTTTCCGGCATTTGCGTGAATAAACTGGGGGGTGCGAAATCCGTCTGTTTCTTGCGTCATGCAATGCATATCTTTATCGTCAGATAATTACCTCTTTAGGCTATGCCCGACCTTCCTATACTGCCAGCCTGCGGCAATAAGCCAGCAGGACATATGGCGTGCACGAGATTCCGCGCAAAGGTCCCTAATGGTCTCCCGGCTGTGCAATAAGTGCGGTAAAAACTGCGAAAATTGCTTATAATGCCTGTAGAAAGCTCTTTGCGACAGGGTTTTCCAAGCGAGTTTATCGTTCTTTTGACGCCCGATACAAAAGGCAAAGGGGGGCATCGTTTTTAATTAGTCGGCATGCGGTTTCGAGGTGTGATGGGCCGGGCAGAGGACCTCGCCACGACACGCTGGGTTCAAGCTCCGCATCTCCCGGCAGCCATAAAGAAGCGCAGATTAAGCGAGGTGAGCGAGCTAGAGGGCCCAGGATCGCTGCTAACGCAAGGCAGCTTCTCAAAGGGTAGAGAGCTGGATTAATAAGACGTTCTCAAGTGCATTTTGCAGTGGTTATTGCCACCTTGTCCAGATATTTGCCCTCGTCTTTCTGATTTAAAGACTGTTTTAAAGAGGGATAGGATAACGTTTCCAACGTTGTTGCTCATTCATTAAAGTAAAGAAAGAGCCTTTTCAGTTGCTGACAACGAGATGGAAGCTGCCTCATGCAAACTACCCATGCAATGCAAGTGATGCAACGTGAGGCCATGCATGGCTAACGTTGACTTCATGCGTGAGTTGGGCAGGTGGCTGGCTAGGTGATTTGCTTCTCACCTTCCTCCATGTCGAAGTGCTTGACGATGACGTTGAGGCTGCGCTTGGCGAGCTCGAGGCCTCCTCGCGGAGGTCGAGCGTCTGCTGCTGGAGCTGTGCTGCGACGGCGGAGGTGGTGGACTCCGGTTACGCCCTAGACTTTGGCTGTGCAGCACTGGTCCGGTACTGAGGTACAGACTAGGATTCTGGGTACTGCCGGCTGGCGTGACAAGTGGCGGGATACTGGTGTGCGTCGATCACAACACCTTGAAATGGCCTTTTTTTTACATAAATTCTGGCCCATGGCAAGTTTATGGTTGGATTGACCTAGGATTGGATCCCACGACTCCCCGGGATGTGTCTGGCTAGTGGTGGAGTAGTTGAGTCAAAATGTTAAGTTTACGTGGTATTCCCTGCTTAAGTTAACTCCAGATCCAAGGCCAAAACTGGCCACCTAAACCACTTGCACTTGCATAGCAACAATAATTGATATCAGATTATGCTGTAACTTTGCAAGGGTGACGAATACGAGTTGTTCTGACCTTGTACAAAGTTCTAGGGCATTCGGAGCCCTATTTAGTGACAAATGCTAGCAAAATAGTGCTAGCATTTGTCGTAAATGGCAATTTTTAATTAATATTAAATCCAAATAATGTCAGAATGACACCCAAACCTATTGTCATCATGCCAACACCTGACACAGGGTCCCCACAATTCATGTGCAAAAATTCAGATCATACGGAGCCCAAAATGGTGACATTTGCCTGCATTTGTCACCATTTTGGCTCTTTTTTATCACAATTTTAACAACACTAACCACCAAGACACTCCCCAAGCTAGGGCACATCATGTTAATTCTTTGCAGGCAACTCAAGAATGACTAGTACAAACAGCGTGCAAAACCTTGGGGCATGTGAATGCCTGAGTGGTGACCATAGCTAGCAGAATGTATAATGTAAGGTAGACATTGCCAGTATGCCACATTGCTGTGATGCGCAGTGCACGTCCATATATACCCCATAACACCATACCTTTAAACTACTTGGCACATTGCAAAATGGGAAGGAAAGGTGGACAATACATGCCACGTCACTAGAACACAGCCATTTGGTTGCTACCAACACGCACCATGCGTGATATATACGTGTAATACATGTCAAGAACATGCCGAGCGAACATCAAGGTGAAGTGACACCCAGCCGCTGGCACATGTCACCTGGCATCCACGTATGCTCACGTGATATGGTATTGGCATATCCCATGTCTCCATCTCTTGTGCTTTGTGGGCACCGAGCCACCCATGCAGTAACCCACCCATGCAGCCACCTGGTCACCCACCCAATGAACTGCTTACACTCTTGCGCGCCCGTGCACCCAGCCACCCACACGTCCACCCACCTAGTGACCAAAGCCAGCCAGCCAGCCGTGCACGTGCTAACCCACCTTATTATATAACCACGCATGCACCTAGGCACCCAACCAGCTTAACCAACCCACTTGGACATTCACCCACCCAGCAAGGCACCTGCGCTTGCAACCCACACACCTATAATAGGTAATAAGGAAGCACTCACCCATCCAATGAGCCAACCACCCAACCACCCAACCACCTAAACACCCAGCCAGCATGCCCCATATGCACCATCCGGCCACCCACCCTTGACCCACCCACCCACCCACCCACTCAACCACTCAGTGCCCCCCCACCCTTATACCCACTGACCCACCCACACATGCACTTTCTCAGCCAGCCACCCCCACCTCACCCCCAACCTGCACAGCCCTTCACCAGCGATATCAGGTGAGTCGGTCCCAACCATAAACCCACCCACGCATCCATATCTGTGCGCCCACCCGCCCATCTACCCGTCCCTTCGCCCACCGACCCACACCTAGTCATCTACACATCCACCAGCCACCAACCACCAATGGCCCATCCACCAACCCACCCACACACACGCATCCCTAACCACCCAACCACTAACCCACCATCCTCAAACCCATGCAATTGTTTCACTCACACATCTAACTACCCACCCACTTAGGAGTCTCCAAAGCCTATCATCACGCAGACACCTGGCCATCTGCCTACAACCGATCACCCTAACACTCGTCTACCCATCATGACCAGCCACCCATCCACCCACCCTCTCCACCTGCCTGTGCTCCCAGCTACTCGGCCAGCCATTTACCAAGGCATCCACCTTTCAGCCAGCCACCTGCCATTGAACCCACCCATGTCTAGGAATCCCTTGAAGCATCTACAGCCTAAGCCTCCCACCCAAGACTTCCAGGGCAACTGAACAACCAACCAACCAATCAACCAGCTACACAACTACCTAACCACCTAACCACTCAACAACCCGATCACCAAACCACCTAACCACCCAACACCCAAACCAGCCAGGCATGTGCCCGCCCATTTGCCCTCGCACGCCCGCACCATCAGGTCCCTCCATACACGCCCCGTTCACCTAGCCAGCCACACACCTAGCCAGCCACCTGCCCAACTCACGCATGAAGTCAACGTTAGCCATGCATGGCCTCACGTTGCATCACTTGCATTGCATGGGTAGTTTGCATGAGGCAGCTTCCATCTCGTTGTCAGCAACTGAAAAGGCTCTTTCTTTACTTTAATGAATGAGCAACAACGTTGGAAACGTTATCCTATCCCTCTTTAAAACAGTCTTTAAATCAGAAAGACGAGGGCAAATATCTGGACAAGGTGGCAATAACCACTGCAAAATGCACTTGAGAACGTCTTATTAATCCAGCTCTCTACCCTTTGAGAAGCTGCCTTGCGTTAGCAGCGATCCTGGGCCCTCTAGCTCGCTCACCTCGCTTAATCTGCGCTTCTTTATGGCTGCCTATACCTCCGCCATAAGCAGGACCCCCAGAAGCCCAAGGTGTACTGGAGGGGCGGGGACCTGATGATCAACCACAAGATGTGGACGCCCCCAGCGGGCTAGAATAGCAATAGCCCTAGCTTGTAACCATTGGAGTCACTGTCGCTAAGGCAGCCATGCCTAGAATGTTTGCCTAGCTGTGCCAACAAACCTAGTCACGTGCCGCCAACGCACGGTACACAACCAGCCATAGCCTTAGCCTAGTTCTAGTACAGCCATGCTACGCCCTGGCTATGTTCAGATTACTTGCCCACGCTCCTTGCTATGACATGCTCACATGGGTCTTATTGCACCCACAGTTTGCCGGATCGTTAGCCTGTCCTTTTAGCTAGCCGCGCCCGATTGCAGCTGTGGCATGCCTTTGGCATGAAGGAGACTGGGGGTCTCTGCCCTTTCTCCTGTAGTGCACACACAGGGATTAAAAGCACTTCGGTGCTCCGTGACTCCCCAACGGGAGCACGAGTTTAATTAATTAATTAATTAATTTATGGCTGCCGGGAGATGCGGAGCTTGAACCCAGCGTGTCGTGGCGAGGTCCTCTGCCCGGCCCATCACACCTCGAAACCGCATGCCGACTAATTAAAAACGATGCCCCCCTTTGCCTTTTGTATCGGGCGTCAAAAGAACGATAAACTCGCTTGGAAAACCCTGTCGCAAAGAGCTTTCTACCTGTAGGCATTATAAGCAATTTTCGCAGTTTTTACCGCACTTATTGCAGAGCCGGGAGACCATTAACCCTTCAACTGTCAAAACTCGAACCACGAGAACGGACTGAGTTTGGGTATCTTTGTGCGCCTGAGAGTAACTAGCCAAATAACATTTTCTGGCCCACCCTTGGAACCAAGCATGCTTTTATATCAAATAATGTTTGGGAAATTTTGTTGGTCACATATCCATGCCCTACACCTGCTAAAAATAGCACCCCCCTCAGGGGGGTACAATGCACATGGGGTTGGAGAATCTCATTGCCTCAAACGATGATGTTCTCATCAGGCGTTTTATCCATACATGTCGATACATTGATGATGTCATCGCTTTCGACAACCCTGATTTCGCAACCCATTTGTATATCACCGCTGGTCTGCCTGGCATCTACCCGCAAGCGTCCCTCACATTAAAGCTCACGTCGGAGGATACTCATTGCAATTACCTCGATCTTAACATTACCCATAACAAGAAGGGCTGGCGTACGGCTATCTATGATAAGCGCAAGGATCCTAAATACCAGCAAATTCCTTTTATTCGTTACCCCGATATTCACAGTCTCCTTTCCCACACAGCAAAATATGGTGTTGTTCTTTCTCAGTTACATCGTTTTTCCCGTCTTTGTTCTTATCGTGTTGATTTCATCACGACTCTTGTTGAACTCTTGCAGCGTTTATTGGTCAAAGACTATGACCGAGCCATTATGCTCCGTCAAGTCCGATGTTTTTTGCAACGTCACCCACATCTGTTTGGTGCTGCCCCTTGGCACAAGCTCTACAAACAGGTCGTGGACCGGCTGGATCGCATAGTATCTCCGCACATCTGAACCCTGTGATGCCAGATCTCCTTTGCGGCCGTTCCGAGCTTGGCACTGGATTCGTTGTCCACATCGTCGCGTCGCTGCCGCAACACGATGTTTTCTGGCATCCGCGGGCTTTTGGTTCCCGCCGCACATTTGAAAGTGCTGTCCTCCGGCTTTTTGCCTTTGCACCGTGTGCAGTTCTTGGACGTTTGGAATCATGGCATGGCTAACGTGATGACTGACTAGCTAGACCTTTTCAGTGGTTTTCCATTTGCGGGTATTTCCTCGTAAATGGTGGGAGAGCGATCGCAGCAATGGTGCTCACCACTAGACACTCCCGGCCAGTTAGGCTAGAAACACACGCCCTGATCAAGCATGCTGTTTCCGGCCCCACCGTCTAGGTCATCTAGTCGCTCCACACGTAAGCCAGCCATAATTTCAATGCACAAGGATACACATTTCCATCACCATTCATCTTCATCATCCTGAACGACTCGAAAACGCGGAAAAGATAACGGCAGGCTCGAGCTACCATGGTCCGGATTCTCCCGATTTCTGGCCTGCGCTGGTTGTCTCTTTGATATATAATGCATTATCGACCATTTACACAAATCAGTTGGCCCTGGCCTTTTAAAGGCAGGTTATTATAATCATAGACATGCCATCAATGCATTCACAACATGAAATGTCACAAAACTGTGAACGCTAGCTACAAAATGGCCAAAGCCAGCTGGCACCGTTATAACGGTGCCAGCTGGCAGGGGTATAAATGGTAGCATAACAACACAAAACTTTATTCCAATTGGCATGAAACAACAAGGGATGCCCAAATGGGCATAATGCACCATACCCAGGTGATAAAACAAGAGACCATGCCATATAACACATGCCAACATGCCGCAAGGGGCCAAAATGGCACTAGTGCGCGCGCGCGGTATATATTGCGCATGACTAGCCAAGGGTGTAGCTAAATGTCAATTAGGCTACCTGGCTATGTGCCAAACTACGGATTGCGCCTCTGGGTGCGCAGATACTGCCTCCTACGAGGCCCTGTCAGCTGGGTGCCAGCTGCCAGCGTGTGGGTCGTGCGGCCATTGGCCTCAGCCCTTGCGCGGCCAGCCGGGCTGCGGGCTGACAGGGGCTGCATGGCACGCTGGCGGCGGGCGTCGTCGTCTAGGCCAGCCACTGGCCCAGCGTGGAACCTGAGATAAGCCAGCATATAAGACACAAGACCATGCTAAAAAATAGGTGAAATGCTCATTAATCAAGGCCTCAAGCGCGCGTCAAAGGGGTGGCAAGGAGCTACATCACTAACGCACCCAATGAATGACAAAACACCTCCACGTTCTTTGCAACAATAAAGAAAACAAAAGGAACAAGTTGGTAATGCTTCCATGCAGACAGGTATTGGGCATCTCCATGTTTGTCACATGCCATGGATGCAAAATAAGGAGGTGGGCGTTGGCCAGCAAAACAAGAAGCCATGCCTAAAACTGGTCAGAAAAGAACTTTTCTCGGGATGTTTGAGCCAGGAAAAGCACTGGGTAATCACATTTACCATATTACAAACCAATACCAACCGTTATCACGCTATTTCCGTTGCAGCCTCAGCTAACAGCGACCAAACATGGTCTAAAATCTGCTTGACCTGATGGTATTCCACAACCATGACAAGCCGATGCGTAGAGGCAGCAAAACAACAAAATGACAATCACAAGCCCTCGATTATAACCCTGATATTAGTTAGAAACAATAATACAACCATATACGGTTAACGGAACACGCTAGGAGGCTAGAACGTACCAGGTCGGAACAGCAGATTACCTTTCCTGCGGGAGCCAGAACGCCCGATTCATGGACGTAGCCTCGAGCCTTTCCTGGCTGCCAGTTCTAGCAAATCTGGTTGGGAACAACGTCAAACGTTTATCCATGCGCGAATATCTCGAAAATTTCCGCCTGGCAACATGCAGCACTCGCACGGTCACCGCCTGGCCGCTAACATGATTTGCTGCGCCTACCAGCACCCCGAGACCCATCTACGCATCTTCAAACGTTCCATGGCTAGGGTTATAACGTTTTTATGACTTAAAAATCATGCCTACAAAATTTGAGTCCATTATGTCAAGCTATTCTCTCGTACCAGTCAGCTGTGTGCACCGCCATAGCCGTGCGCGTCAATATTTTTCATGCACGTCGGTCCCGTTGGACCATGGTACCCCCCTAACTTTGCTCAAGCATATCTCCCTGGCCAGGTGTCCAAAGTACGGTCTGAAGTGCTCTACGGAAAGCTGACGTCTAGATCTTTCAATCCCGCCAGGTGGCACCATCAAATTATTTTTGGCGCGGCGCCTGCAAGGCGCACAAACTCAGTCCGTTAGAGTGGCGCCAGTTCAACTGGCGCCACGAAAACGGACTCAGTACAGTTTAAGGGTTAAGGACCTTTGCGCGGAATCTCGTGCACGCCATATGTCCTGCTGGCTTATTGCCGCAGGCTGGCAGTATAGGAAGGTCGGGCATAGCCTAAAGAGGTAATTATCTGACGATAAAGATATGCATTGCATGACGCAAGAAACAGACGGATTTCGCACCCCCCAGTTTATTCACGCAAATGCCGGAAAATTAAAAGCGAAACTCAAAAAACGAAAACACTAACCTCTTCGGGAATATTATAACGAACAAGCTGAGCTATCGTGCCGGGTTTTTCGTTTCCTCCCGTATCCAGGACCGTGAGACACGTACCACCGAGAAATCTGGATTTCGCGAAAAAAATTGTGCGCTGCAAAAAAAATATTTGTCCCGCTCAATGCCCTCGTCGCAATCACAGCGCATATCATTCCAAACTTATTCCATGGATTAATCGTGATGTAAGCTTCGTTTTGACACCTCAGGCGGCTGAAATGACGCAGGTTTCAGAACGCTAGCTGATGCTCGACCGCCATGGGTGTTTTCGTCGTTTTCGTCTCTCGCGGCGCGGGAAAAATCTAGATCTCGGACGAAATCCGGACAATAATTTATGTCAAAATTTGGCGGGTTCGCGGTGTTGTGGCGGATGCCAGAAAACATCGTGTTGCTGCAGCGACGCGACGATGTGGACAACGAATCCAGTGCCAAGCTCGGAACGGCCGCAAAGGAGATCTGGCATCACAGGGTTCAGATGTGCGGAGATACTATGCGATCCAGCCGGTCCACGACCTGTTTGTAGAGCTTGTGCCAAGGGGCAGCACCGAACAGATGTGGGTGACGTTGCAAAAAACATCGGACTTGACGGAGCATAATGGCTCGGTCATAGTCTTTGACCAATAAACGCTGCAAGAGTCCTATGCCCAGGCCTAACCTGCCCTACTAGGTGCTGGAATAGAATTAGCGGTGTGCAGGTGCACTTTGTGCACCCAGAGCAGGTGTAGCCTTTACCCAGCCCTTTCATTAAGTAGCCAAGAGTGTCTTAAAACTTAAAAGCCATATTAGTGCCCCTTCTCAGGGAGGGGGGATGTGCTACATGTACCATTGCATTGCCCCAACGGAGTTGCATGTGTTACAATTTAATTTTAATTTAATTTAATCCTTCCATTTGGTGAGCTATGCTCATTTTATCTATGACTAACCTGCTGAGCGGAGAATGCAACGCCGTATAGCACAAAAAGAAAAAATAATTTTAGAAAAAAATATTTTTTGTGCTGGCACCTGTACCCCAGCCACCCAGGTAGGGGTTGGCTGGACAGGTGGTTGCTATAAAAGGTGGGCTTCCGGCCATAGTACGTTCCATTCTATAGGGAAGCAGTTTGTTTCTTGTGCCTGAGAACCTCACGTGACCACATCACAAAAAACAAAACGCAAGATAACACATCAACCACCATTATAACCCACCATGACCTCAACAGTGACAGCCCCAGACCGGAATTTCATAGCAAAACTCAAGCAAGCAGCCAAGGAGGGATGCACCCCAAAGGAGGCCGCCACTGCGGTCCAGAAGATCCTAGGGAAGGGGATTTGGCTAGAGCGGATCCAGAAGCTCAATCAGTGAGGGGCGTGCCAGGAACGTCATGGACGTATTGGAGAAAAGGGGGTTTGTCAGCGACTGGGATGGGGAGGAGGCCCTGGCCGATGTGCTAGCAGCGCTGCCAATTCAGGGGGGAGGCTATTGCATGCAGTCTGATCGAGCCGGATCCACCAGTGTCAGCAGGTGGGGTGGGAACTGGGGGTGTTCCCCCTTAATTCGGCAGGTGGAAGCGGAGGGGCGGGGCAAGGTCGAGCGGGCGCTGGGGAGGAGGATGGTGCCCGGCTGGGGCGATCGACCAGCTGGATGTGGCGGACCTAGACCGAAACATAGGTCGGCTGCTGGGGACCGAGACTGAGACGGGCCGTATGGCGCGACGCCAGCTGGAGGGCTTCCATCCCGGCCGGGCAACGCCCGCACTGGCGGAGATATTGGCGACCTGATAGCGGCTATGTCGAAGCTGCTGGACCAGGCAAAGACTCCAGCAGCTGCAAGCCAGCCGCGGCGACCACTGCTGGCAGGCTGGCGTGCACGAAGGCGGGAGTGGTGCTGAGCGGGCATGCAGTGCCGGTCCGGCCTGCCGCTGAGCAACATGCTGGAGGCGGTGCTGCCGGGGATGCTGGACTACGCGGAGAGCGTGGGGGGGAAGTCCATCCGTGCGTCACTACTGCTGACGATGCACGGCAGCACAGCCAGCGGGGAGAGGCGAATGCTGGTCCTGCAGATGGCAGGGATTCTGGACACGATGGTCACAGAATTTGGCTACTGGGCCGGCACGCCACGCTCCGAAGTGATTCTGGAGCTGGCAGCAGCCGAGTACCTGGCGAAGCTGATCACGGCGTGCCAGTTGGTGGATGTGGTGTCGACGGGCTGGATCGAAGGGCACTCCGTCGGCAATGCTGCCATTCCAGGAGGGTGGGGCGATGCTGGTGTCTCCGGCGGTCCGGGCTGCGATGAGCATGGGGAAGCTTCGAAGATCAGCACAAGAAAGCTTCGAAAGATCAGCACAAGCTGGAGCAGGGTCCCGGCAAGAAGGGGCAGGGCGGCCCGTCCATTGAACAACAACAAGTGAGGGAGCGGTGCCTTCTTCCACTACAGTCTTCCAGCACCCCTGCCACCTCGTGACTGGTGGCAGCAGGTACGCTCAGGCCGTAGTAGGCGCGATAGTAGGATGAGTCGGGCTTTTAATGTTGGCACACTAGCCTGTCAAGCGGTTAGGGCGTTAAACTGGATGGGGGGGGGAGGGCGAGACCCGCCTGCTGCAGATTCAGCCCGTGTGCCCGGGCCTCTGCAGGCGGCCCTAGATGGGAATTCGATGATGCAGTTGCAGGTCTTTTGACAGTCCGCCGGAACGGTGGTTTCGTAGCGGCAATGGCAGGATCTGTAGTGGATGGGGGTGAATATGCTGAAGGAGCCCCTTACGAACCGTTATAGTAGCCGCACGCTTGGCCTTGCCTGGTCCGGGGGAAGGTGGCCAAGTGGATGTGAGCACTGAACTTACTACCCCCCTCTTGGGGAGCAATTTTGAATGATGAGAGAAAGATGGTACGGACGCTGAGCCCAGCAGAGAGGATCCTGCAGAAGTCGATGCGGATCTCGCGGGGCCGGTGTAGCATGGAGGAGTTCGCGCGGGTTTGCACGGTGTGTGTGGAGAGGGGGATTTTGGGTGGATTTCTTGAGGAGCCGCCTATGGTGAACGGTACTTTGGGGGTCGGAAAGCCCGACGGCCGTATACGGCTGATGTGTGGACAACCGTCGTGGCAACATTAGTACCAGATCCTATGCCCGCTTTTTTACCACACCTTGGCGTGATTTGTGATTTGCCCACGCATGCTGGGGAGGATGTTTTTGGGGGCGTATATCAGATTTGGATTCGTACCACAACAGACTCCGCCTGCCCGTTTGGATGCGGCGGTACTGTGCCTGGATGCCGGTGTGGTCGAATCTTGTGGGCCTGAGTGGGGCTCGTGGGAAGGTGTGGCCGTGGATGTTGTGCTGGCCAATGGGAAACAAGCTGGCCGTCGCTGTGGCCTAGTGTGTGCACCAGTCTGACAGTGTTGTACCGCTGTGGCCCCAAGCCCCCGTTGGAGGCTAGCCGTGGGCTGAGCATCAACATGTCAGCGCTGATCCTGGTGGCGGAGGCCAACGAGGCGTGGGCCGGATCGAGACCGTCCGGCTGAGGCTGGGGGAGGACCCTGCTGCACCCTTGGCGCCCTCGATCGCCGTGCTTCGAATCTCGGCAGGATCTGGAAGGTATGCATGCTGTGATGATCGATGACCTCCATTTCACCCACTCTGCATCGGTGGATGGGGTGAATCAGCAGCTAGATCGTGTTCAGGCTGCCTACGCCGCTGTTGGGCTGGTGCAGAAGTCTGACAAGGTGGTACGGGCGACAGCTGAGCAGACTGGTGTGCACTGAGGCGGTCAGGGTGTCATTCACCAAAGAGATGGTGACGTGGTGCCCGTTCCTGAGCGTGTCGGGTGGCGGTTATCGCTGCTACTCATAGAATCTTGGATCGCGGGTTCACATACTATTGTGAACTTAGTTCTGTGCTTGGGCAGTGGGTGTGGATGCATCTGCTGTGCCGCCCCATGCTCTCGGTGTGACCAGTCTGAGACGTATCGGCTGCTAGCAGCCATGAACGCCTCCCTGCCTGGGCGCCGCTGGCGCCTCCCTGCGGGGGCCCGCCAGGAGCTTCAGGCCGCGATCGACCTGCATGGCCCCCTTTTTGAGGGCTGCCAGGGCCCGGCCCCTTTCTGACCGGGTCGTCGCAAGTGATGTGAGCAGTTCCGGCGGTGGGGTGGTCTACAGGGACCTGCCTGGGGCCGATTGTGCCCGGCTGGCGACCCGGCGCGAAGCGCGGGGGTGGCGGACGACAGCCTTAACGTCTGGGGAGGACTGGGACCTGGAGCGCATGGAGGAGGGGGCGGATTACAGCCTGCTGGACGGTGGCCACTGGCGTACGGCACTGTCCTACAGGTGGCCGGGGGGCAGCCTAACTAACCACATCAACGTCGAGGCCATTGCTGTGACGCAGGGGGTCGAGTGGTCGTGCCGGACCAAGGCGTGTCAAGGTAAGCGAGTCGTCAGGCTCGTGGACTCTAGTGCTGTGCTGGGGGCGTTTGTCAGAGGGCGGTCGTCTTCCTACCGCGCCTCAACCAGCTGGTTCGGTGCTACTGCGCAATGTCACTGGCTGGCGACATACAGAGCCACTGGGTCCGATCAAGTTTCGTTTAAGTGGCCAGCCGGAGCGGCTGCTTAGGTTTTAGCGGACAAGTGTTCGAAGCGCGTCATTGGTGAATTACTTGGGAACTTGGGTTTCCCCGCGAAACTCCAACCGCACGTTCAGATTTCCAAATCTCAAGTAAAGTTCGGCGCAACTTTCTGAACGGGGGCAGTTGACGAGCAGCATTCCTCCGGACGAATGAATTGCGTTCCATACTTGCGCAAAATTTTGAAAGGTAGCTTGCGTGCAGCCCTACTAAAATTTGCGCGGACGTTCAGATTTCCAAATCTCGGGTAAATTTCGGCGGAACTTTCTGAACGGGGGTAGTTGGCGGGCAGCGTTCCTCCAGACGAATGAAATGCGTTCCATACTAGCGCAAAATTTTGAAAGGTAGCTCGCGTGCAGCCCTACTAAAATTTGCGCGAAGTGTGGGACTGAAAATTCGTAACGGAAACTTTTTGGTAGTTGCCGTCACTTCCTTTTGTGCAAACGTGTGGGAGTGAAAATTCGTAACGGAAACTTTTTGGTAGTTGCCGTCACTTCATTTTGCGCGAGTGTTGGGCTGAAAATTCGTAACGGAAACTTTTTGGTAGTTGGCGTCACTTCCTTTGGTTCGACTGAAAATTCGCTGAAATTCGCTGAATTCGTACCGTAGCCTAATTTTTAGTACCTCGAAGTGACGGGGCACCTAAAAATTTGCCCACAAGTACACTTGGCAGCGCGCTCACTGGGAAAAATTGTACAGCCGCTCCGGCGGGCCACTTGAACGAATTGTAATAGTGGGTGGCTACTGACCACAACCCAGCTGACAAGGTCAGTCGGCGTGGCGCTTGGATTCCTGACTTGACCCGGTGTGGTGACGTGCATCCCAACCCTGGGCCTGAGGGGGCTCGACGCCCTCGGGACTTGCCTCCTGGCCCCGTCGACCCAGCTGACGCAGAAGCCATTTTCTGTGAGTGCCGGGATTTCTGCTGTCTACCATGCCAGAGGGGGGCGGGGGCGTACCTTATGCCCACTACATTTCGCCACCGCGGAAACCCAATTTATGCGAGAATGTGGTTCCGTCAATACGGCGGGGGTTACAAATTCAATTTCGAAGTTCGGCACCGTCGGATACCAGTAAAGCAACACTTGTTATCTAGAATCGCGCCATTTGGCATCAATTGGCCAGTTCTGAAAATTCGATGAAATCTCTAGTCCTTGGTCGAATATTTCCCTCCGATTCCGATGACGAAATTTGAGTACGAATTTCTTAGTACAGTCCACCGTTTTGTTCGGTTCAGTATATTCCCACGCCGCTTGCTGACCTGACGGAGGCCGAATTCGTACTGAACACTAGCGAAAGTGCGCTCGATACTAAAAATTGCTACTTCCGAGATGTCTGACGGAATTCCTGCTAGGTCCATGCTTTGGTACTGGACGGATGCTGAAATTCACTGTGGCTCTGTCCGAACGAGGAAAATTGTCAGAAATCTACTCTCGATACGAACGCAACGAAATTTCCTAGTATCTGACGCTCGGAGATCTGCCACCGTTTTCCCCTACTAGACCGAACCACATTCCCCGCTAAAAAAGGTGTCCTAGGCGGCGAAATGTAGTGAGCACGCCAAGGCCTGTCTGCACCTGTACTACCCCGACATTGTTCGGAATCGGGTACTGGCGGACCGCCTGCTAGCAGGTTGGCAGCGGCTTGTTCCGGCTGTCAGCCCTCCGCCTATGCCCTGGCGCCTTTGCTATTTCACTGCCCTGTTGCTAGTTTCACGTCGAGAGGTGCATTTGAGTGTGTTGATTATTATTGCTTTCCAGCAGTATTTAAGCATTAGCGAGGCGCTAGGGCTGCGGGTTCGGGATGTGGCTCATCCTGGCCACCCCCTTCTCGAGCCAGGGCCTGCGGTCGGTGCCCTTGTGCTGCGCAACCCCAAGACTGCGCAGGGGGCGGCCCAGCACGTCCTCGTCCGGGATCCACTTTCTTTGTGGCTCCTGCGACGCCTGACGGCTGGCCAACCCCCGGATGCACTTCTTTTTCGGGGTTTAACGTACAGCCAGGCTAGGCAGCAGTGGGAAGCTGCGCAGGCCCGCATGGGCATCCCGGGGATGTTTTCCTTTCACAGCCTCCGGCATGGAGGGGCGACGCACGATGCCATCGCTGGCGAGTCGCCGGAGGCCATTCAGCTGCGCGGCCGGTGGGCTTCGGCCCTCTCGGTCACGCGCTACATTGGCCTCCACCGCAGCCTCCTGGGGCGAGACATCCCGCCCGCCCTCTGGGCTCAGGCCCTGGGTTTTGACACAGCGGCTTTTCGGCGCCACTTCGGTGGCGTCGAGTTTTGACGTCTTCCTGTCTTCATCTCTCGTCTTTTAGCTATCAACTGACCTCACCCTTGTGTGGGAGGTCAGGGGGGAAATGGTTTAACTAACCCGAGGGTGAACCTGGGTTGGGACAAAGTACCGGCCCCCATAGCTAGGTAGTTTTCTTTTTTGCATGTCCTATGTATTTTCGGCTGTTAGCCATGTAAGGAGATGTGGGTAGAGCAGGGGCACAGCTGCTGTGGGCTGGCCCTGCAAATTCACATAGCACTTGTGCTCACCCTAGCATACAGATGGCCGTGTTGCCAACTGGTAGACATGTCTGTGTTATTCCACCGTATAGAGCTAGCACACGTATTGTAATAAATTTGATGTTTTGTGGTGATGCATGCAAAGCAAGGCAAGGCCAGAAATGGATCCATCCATCCATCAATCGGGGTTAATGCTCCGTGACTCCCCAACGGGAGCACGAGTTTAATTAGTGCATTAATTCCATTCGGGAAAGCTGTGAGGTGGGGGTATTTTACATGCTAAAGAACATCCAGTCAGCAGCTTATTGTAACCACGCTCATTGTAGCCACGGCAATGAGCAAACAAAACTAAACAAAACCTAATTATAAGCCATGTCGCATACTACTATTCAACGCCGCAGGGAAAATGGCCAAAATCCCACGCACTCCATAGGGGATTGGGCGCTAAGCAGGTACCACTAGTAGCTATGTCATATGCAGTAACCATGCTTGGGCAGCAGCGTTACTTGCTGGCCAGGTTCAGATCAGTGGGTGCAATCCACCCATGCATTACTTGCTGGCCGGGGTCCCTTCCTGGACACCCTTGGCAGCCGCGGTGATGCGGTTGCCCGGGCTCTTGGCCACCCACTTCTTCTGGCTACTAGCTGCCATTGGTTGGCTCGGTTCGGGGACCGCCTTGCTCCGGGCGGGCTGTGCTTGCGCTGTAATTGGGGCATCGGAACGAGGAGCTGCGCCCATCTTCACTGCTACCAAAGATTCCTGCGCCGACCGGGGCGCTGTTGTGTCCGCTTTTGTGGGCGCCTGCGACCGCAACACATGGGTAACAACAACACATAACGATCAGGAAGTACTAATTACTTAGTAGCATGCTGGTAGATCTGGTATCTGTTGAGTTAGTAAAGACCTGTTGGTCTGCAGATGACTTCGGGGTATTCAAATACGGAAAAAAGGAGCTACCAATGTGATGAAGGCAGGCCCTTGAAAGGCCATACAACGGCCCCGCAACAAGCAGGGAAGTACATGGAAGGCTGGACTAGTCGGCGCTCTGAAACCATCTGCTTATCTGCTCATCTGCTCACCTGCTTACCTTCTTAGCTGCTTATCTGCCATAGATTTCTGTGGAGAATGAGGAACTGTGCGCTCGTGCCTCTGTCAAGAAGAGTGCCCGGTGCCTCCCTATTCCCCTCCCAACTCATCTCCCATCGGAGGCTGATGACTCGTCGGGTAGTTTTATTCAGTTCTTATGACCACGCAATCCATGGCAGATGCCGCAGAGGCGAGTGGCCTACATGGGGTCCATCCTCTTGGTTAAATAAACCTACTATTCGTCAAATACACTCCGTACCATATGATCTTCATAATAGATATCTAACCACCACCATTAGCGCACTTGGAGCGCAACCAAATCTAAATGATGCAATCCAACTGTCCCTGGTCTGTGTGTGCACACCTCGATGGAAACAACTTCACTCACGGTATGCGCGACCAAACCCGTTTCTCTCCCCTGTGTGCAACCTTCTCGTACCAGAGGCTCCCCATCCTTCCCCATCGTTCCTCACCCTCCTAACCCCCCTCCCACCCACCTCCGCTAAACCTCCCCGACCACCTCCCCACCTGAGCACCCACCTGAGCCGGAAGTACAACAGGGGCCGACACGCCCCCCCCGCTGGCCTTGCTGGCCTCCGCGGCCGGCCCCCCCTGGCCCCCCACCTGCGCGGCGATCCCGTCAGCCTTTGGTGCCGGCGCCTCCTTGGCTGGCAGTGGCAGCGAGGAGGGCGTTGCCACACCCATGATATGATCCAAAATGCGCTGGGCCATGCTGGGCTGGGGGAGCGCCTCGGGCACAACGGGCGCAATCGCGTTGACTGCTGTCGCCTGTGCCGCGATCTGGACGACGGGTGGGACAGGTGGCACGTGGTGCTGCTTCCGCTGGGTGGCGGCGTCCGCGCTGGCGTCCGCAATGGGGGCGGGCCGGGCGACGTCCTTGCCAGCTGGCGGGGCCCTGGTGATGGCCGACGCCCTGTTGCTGGCGCCCACGCTGCCTTCTGGCGTGGCTGACAGCGCAGCCCGGGGAGTAGCCACTGCAGGGGTGGCCACAACGGGGGTGGGTGCCTTGATTCCAGCCACCACGGCAGCCGCGGCGGCGAGCGGGGTCGCCACGGCAGCTGCGGGGTCGACCGGTTTTGTGACCGTCCCTGCGCTGCCGCCTAACGCTGGGCTGGGAGCCGCTGACACGGTTGAAGCTGCACCGCGATGGGACCCGACGCTGGGAGACGCGCCGCTGCTCAAATTGACGTTCTTGGCATTAGCCGCGCTGCTGGAACTGGCATTAACGTTGCTGGAACTGTTAACACCGCCTTCCTTGGGAGCGACCGCCACAATGTCCGTGCTGCCCGCGCCCGCCTTTGTGTCCGGTCCCGAGACACCGTCGTGGAACGAGTGCAGGCGGGTGGCGGTGCCTTGGGTACCGGTGCCACCTGGCGCTTGCCCGTTGCAGTCCCTCCTGCTGGCATCTGCCCCCGTGGCCGCATCCCTGGCACGCTGCTCGCTGCTACCCCGCGCGTCCGCCCACGCGGCGACATTCACCGCGGAGGGAGTCCCCTCAGGGGCGGATGGGGTGGCGACATTGGCGACGTCCCCCACGCTCTGCGAGGATTTGGAGCTACTGGCGGACGCCGCAGACTCGCTGGCATTAGCGGCGGACGCCGCAGACTCGCTGGCATTAGCGGCGGCGGGGCCCTTGGCGCCTGCGGACGGGTTATTACTGGCGGTCGGGGCTGCGCCTGAGCTCGGGGCAGCACGGGGGTGTGTGGTCGTGCTGGTGGACGACACGAGGCCGTCGGTGGCGGCTAGCATCTGCGCGGCCTTGCCGGACGCCAGCGCGCTGGCCGCTTGGTAGATGGTCACGCTCTTGTTGGGGTTGAACAAGCGGGTGTAGCCTGGGGGAAAGGGGGGAAAAGGGGAAGGGGGGCAGGGGGAAAGAGGGGAAGGGGGAGAGGGAGGGGAATGCAGGGAGACGGGGCCGCAACATTCACAAAGTACCAATAATGAAATATGAAAACAGGATGTCAGAATCGTAAGAAGTGTACGCCAGAGTGCAATAAAGCAGCCATCCTGCAACCAAAGAAGTCAAATGTAACAAGTCAGGCTCGCTTAGCAAAAACAAGGCAACAAGTGCAGCAGGCCGGCTCTATCTCTACACCGCAGCAAGCTTGTGATGCATCACCACCAGGCGGGCTTGCTCACCAAACAACCAAGCCAAGTTTCACTGTACAAAAAACTCGTTTACCGGGGAAGAAGAAAAGCGCAGGGATAGCTGCCCCAGCTGCCCCAGTTACAACGACCTGATACCAAGGGTCAACGAACGTTATCATACCAGGGGACCCAGCACGTGTGTTGTACCCACCAACAAAGAATGACCGCGTGCCAAGCGCCAGAGGAAGCTGCCAGTACGCACCGACACGTCAGCAGCAGGTAAATCACATCGAACCATTAACAGATTGCTCTCGCATCAAGCACAGCAAGCGCTCGCACCAAGCACCAGTCAAGCCCATTCTAAGCATCAAGCAACAACAGCAACAGCTTCGCCACCCACCAAACGCGCGCGTCACCACGCTCTTGTCGCCGTACGCGTGGTCCAGCAGAAGGTCCGCCTGCAGGCTGTCGCTCATGTTAGCCGCGTCCAGAAACCCGAGCTTCTGGCGCACGGCCTGTGCGTGCACCCAGGGCATGGACCAATGCAGGAAACATGTAGGGTTGTGCCGGGGGGCCATTTTAGATCTAGTGTTGTATAGTTTGGTGTTGTTGTCTAGCGCAGCTTCTGGCGCACGGCGTGCAAGCACCAAGAGGGTAGAAACAACAGGCCATAGTATACACTACCGGCCGTTGTATATACTCGAGCGGTATGTGTAGTAGTTAGTACATTATTTATATCTTATTACTTTTGTCTTGTGTTTGCCGGCCTTGGTGTGGTGTGGCCTCGCTTCTGACGCAGAACCTGCACATGTTCCACAGCAAGTAGGTCAGTAGGAGCAGATGACCATTTTTAGTTTTACTTCAAACAGTTAGCATTTAGTTTTACTTTAAACAAGTGAAACTGTACAACGTAGCACTTTCCCTTTCTTTAGCACCTGGTTGCCTACATGAAAGGCCCTGGACCGTGACATCAGCGCAGAACGGTGTCGGCTTTATGATTTGGTGCTACATCCATGCTGCTGCACAGGGTTGCACCAACCATGTCGTAACCCTGCAACTAGAAGCTATATAGACACCCATCCCACTTCATTTCCATCTCATGGAGGAGGTGTGCTCACGTGACGCAGTCCCAGGCTAATCGATCAACACCGTGTGTCTCTAAACAAGCCGCATGCGGGGTGCCGGGACAGGTGCAAGGAAAACATTGATACCTTTGAAAGTCACTTCCTCGTCTGGTTGTGCAGCCTGGCTCCGTGTTCACATCTCACTGGCATCGCACTAGGCCAGAAAAGATTGAGGTATCAATTACAGCTGGCTGATGGCATACTCTAATAACTCTACATGGACTTAGATTCTCCGATACGCTTCACCACCATTTGGCCATCACGCAACACATTTTTGTAATGAATTTATATTTATAGTTTTTATACTGAAAACAGAGGCGATGGGGTGGCAGCCAGAATAGCCACCGCGAACTTTCGAAACAAGGACAGTAGAATCTAAGAGAGCTGTATCCATCACATAAATAACATGTCTTAGGAGCACGTCACAAGCAACAGGAAAATGTGCGACAAAATCAATTATCAAATAGCTCAAGAGCAAGGCACACGCAGCCCTATTGGTAGTGTGTGCCTTACACTTAAAACATTTGATTCGAGCAAGGACAGACAGGAGATGATAGCAAGGACAGATAGCGCAGCGCCGAACCTCCACTGAGGCCCCCGGCAGCCGCTGGTGCTCCAACGCGGCCTTCCAGCGCAGCAGGTCCTCCCGTGACAGCGGCCTGCATTACGGGAACGACATAGAATAGAGACAACATGATCATAATATAGCCTTGAATGCGAAGCAGCAAAACCTCTCCTGACCGCGGCCTATGCATATGGCAGGGCATATCAGAGATGCAGTCATGGAGGCTAAACGTGATTAATAACTTTTTTAGTGATTTTTGTTGATTAACAGCAATGAACTAGTAACTTCTAGTTATTACAGTATACACCGTCCGCATTGGAAGTTTGTTATTATGGGTCAATTTTTGCCGTATTTGCATTACGAATAGCCCTGGATTGTTTGTTGGGGAGCCAGTTAGAGTCCCGGGTTTTTATTATTTAATTAAAACCTTTTGTTTGTTTGTTTGTCCTGCAGCCGTTCAAGGCACGTGGGTACTTATTTAATTAAATTTCTTTTGTTTGTTTGGTAGATATGGTACACGCCGTCCCCAACCCGGCCCGGCGGCCCCCCTTTCGGCGGCCACAGGCTATAGTCAGTGGAGGTCTCAGGTCAGTGATACCCTATTTAATTGCTCAAGGCCCATAAGTATCGCACATGAGTAGTACATCTTACATGTACATCTGTAGACACGCTCAGGCCTCAGCCTCTACTGAGTACCGACCGACGTGCCCTGAGTGCCGAGGCAGTACTGTAGAGCGTGGATTGCTGGATGCAAAAGCGGTTCACTTGGTTCGCGCCTCACCCCGCGCTCGGCCTGCGTCTCGCGGGTTTTTTTCGATTTTCACGATATTTCATGTTTCCCGCCTGTCCAAGGTATTTTCGAAGGTTTTATGTACTTTATATTATATAATATAAAGTGTTTGTTTGTTTTCTCACAGGGCGACGACCCCGTGCCCACATGAGTTAATTAATTAATTTTGTTTGTTTGTTTGTTGAGTCCAGTCCTCAGCCCCCGGAGTTAATTAATTAATTTTCTTTTGTTTTTTTTATGGTTTTCAGCCAGAACATTTTCCAGAAGCTAATTATTTAGTTAGAACTTCCAATGCGGACGGTGTATATCGAACCCCCCCCAAGAAGCCAGTCAGTGCGAACTCGCCGTGTCAATGGTCAGGAGGACAACACCTGTAGACATCCTAAAAGGGTGTTTCACAAACATGCTTGGGACTCTCCATACAGGCGTGTTTGAGACGGCCAGCATACACCCAACTGGGATGCCAAGAGCCCATCACCGCGCACAGCAGTCGTGAAAAAGCAGTCAACAGCTGCCGAAAACATCCACCCCATCACTCCACCCATCACTCCATTCAGCCACGTGTTTAGATGGTGCATTAGAACGCTCAAACAACGCTAGTGAACTTTCCACGACTCACTAACAGACTAACTAACAATAATATAACTCCAACAATTCCTGCAACCATAATAATCTTTGTGGATTCCCCGGTAAATAACTAAATAATAGACACTTCCGGGTTGATGCGTATTCACACAACCACTAACTGCATGGACGCCTATGGCCTACAATGGCCGGTCCGCGTTACAGAGACACCACCTCCACTGCTTGCTGACAGGATGCACCACCCCTCCAAGAAAGCTGGCCCACACATGAGCATAACAACGCTAGATGCAACTAGTCAATATGTGACTCCAAAATACAACTATTCAATAACTAAACATCTAAATGAACTGCTTTTACTCACTGGTCCGGGTAAGGATAACAATGCAACATGTAACTAATTGATTTACAGCTTTTTAACTAGTCAATATCAAATTCATGAAAATAACTGCTATTACCCACTGGTCCGGGTTGAAGAGTAGCGATACTACACCACACGTCTTAACAAACAACGAATACAAATAAAGCGCTTCCTAGTCACTGTACTGGCTTGAAGAACAACAACTACACCACACGTCTAAACAAACACAGGACATGCATCATTACATACTACTAGCTGTTTAGGGTACAAATAGGGTACTTTTCAGGGTATAACTAGGGTATGTTTAGGGTATTTTTTTTAGGGTAGCACTCACTGGTCGGGGTTGAACACCGGCCGCTTGGGCTGCGGCGCACGCGGCTTGACGGCGGTCGACTTGTCGTACGCGGGCAACGCCACGGTGAGCCGGCTAGGGAAGATGCCGGCCTCAGCAAGACCTGTTGCCATGGGTCCAGGGGAAGAGGGGGCAGTACAGAAGGGGCAGAGAGTAGGAAAGGCCACATTAAAGGGTGCGAGGCATGACAAGGACATCACAAGGACTTCATAAGGAAATTGCCAGGAAACTATCAGGAGAAAAGGAGGATGCCTGCCTCGGTGAGGCCTGTTGCCATGGGTCCAGGGGACGAGGGGATGTAAACAGGGACAGGGAGTAGGGAAGTACACATGGAAAGGAAGAGACACTTTCAGAGGGGACAAAGCTGGACACCTGCCTCGTCGAGGGCTGTT
Organism: Mesostigma viride; assembly: GCA_009746045.1. Lineage (NCBI taxonomy): Eukaryota > Viridiplantae > Streptophyta > Mesostigmatophyceae > Mesostigmatales > Mesostigmataceae > Mesostigma > Mesostigma viride. Next base: position 357,540 of record RPFO01000097.1, on the reverse strand, counting down.
GCCGCGGGAGGAAAATAGAGGAAGTACAGCAGTGTACGGCAGTGACACATTGTAGGGAAGAACTCATGAAAAGGAAGAGGGCCTTTGAAGTGGAGGAGACAACGGCAGATGCCCGCTTGTTGGCGAGACCTGCTACCATGGGAGGCGACAAGTGGATGGACCTTCTGATCATGAAATAATTCTTGCTAGCAGTATTGCTGTAGAAACTGGCAGTGGATAAACGGCTGTGAGTCGGGACAGAAGGCTAGACACCCCGCCACTGAATACGAACAAACATTTTAAATAATGCCTGCCTCACGGCGTGAAAGGTGAAAGGTGATAACCTGACGAGCCGGACTGAAACTACAACCATCCAACACGTTCATTTGATTTGCACCAACGGGTCCACAGCGGATGCTCAGAGAAAGACGACATCCTCCTCCCAAGCCCAGGTTGAAGTCCAGAACCACATCAAAGATGAGTAGAAGGAGACACAGGGAGTGGATCTGGCAGACGCGGATAGGGGATAGGAGGTCGAACCGGGTGGCCAAACTAGACCATCACAGAACCTTGCCCCTCCCGTATTTGCTGGGGATGCTCGCAGCCTAGCCCTTAAACACCCTAACCTAGGCACCCTTATTCGACAAGCCCGCCTCCCTACCTGACTAATGCATCCTTATTGGATACGCATGACCCATAACTCACCTTGGATGCTCTCATAGTCAGGGTCAGTGGGCGGCACGTCATCGAACGCGCGCACGTCGCTCAGCGCGGTGGCCAACGTGGCGGGCAGCACGCGCTGGGTGAGCTGGCCACTGCACGCCGTCACCAAATACAAGGCCAAAATCACGCAGACGACGCCACCAGGTCAGTCAGACACAACAAGGTGGCCAGCGCGGGCTGGGCTGGCCGCTGCTATGCACCGCTAAGGGAGGGGGGGGGGTAAAAGAGCGGGAGGGGCGCAAACCGACGATTGGGCAAGCAAACATGGCTCTGGCCGCTGCAAGGGGGGGGCAAGCAAGGGGGGTGGGAGGGACGGGACAAACGTGGGTGAGGAAGCAAGGCTAAATGCTGCGCCATTGGGCCGCGGCCACTGGGTACCGTGCACACTGGGCGACTGCGACCAGAAGAAACCACACGCTGGCCAGCTTTGCGCTTGCTGGCCGCTGGCCGCTGGGATGCAAGCAAACACAGGGTAAATCACAACGACAAGGGCCAAAAGGAAGCCAACAAAGCAAAGGAGGCAAAAGAGGGCCAGGTAGGGAGGGCTAGAAGCAAGCGAAAGCCTGTCAAAACGTGTTGTGGTGGAGCTCAGCAGCCAGAGCGGTGTTCCTGCCAGGGTACAGGACACGCCCCATGCACCGTTGCCTCACCGCTTCAGGCGGGATGTAACCTCACCAGATATAAGATATCTGCAGATATAAGACACCCGCAGATATAAGACACCCGCGGCCTAGCCCAACCTCACCATAGGAGAGGACACGCCTAGTGCACAGTCGCCTAACACGTACCTGTGGGCCATAACCTCACTACAGCGAACGCAACGGTGCAGCTTGGTGCTGGATGTCAGCAGCCAGCGCGCGTACTGCCATCGTGGTGCAGTACAGTAACTACGCAGCAGTCACTATAGCGAACGCACCGGTACAGCTTGGTGCTGGATGTCAGCAGCCAGCGCGCGTACTGGCGCTTGAGGCACATGTCGTGGCCCAATACGCCCGGCTCCACCACCTGCGGGCGCACACCCGTGGATAAGCTTCGCACAATGAGACAATGAGACTCTCTTGCCTAATTATAACCTAGTAAAATAGCTCCACCACCTGCGAGCGGACAGCCATTTCAAAGGCCCTGTGACAGAAAGAGGCTTGTTACAATGAGGAGGTTATGGTAGTGAGCAGACAATGACCTTATCGGAGACGATTACCGTTTACCGGAGCAGACGATTACCGTTTACCGGAACGCACGACAGGCTTCACCTTGGCTCATTCGTCCAGCGGTGGGCCGCATCAACCCACACCCCATCGTCCACATGCGCAGCCATCCAGTTCCAGGGCCGTTGCGGGTCCCAGGTCCCACAACGATGCGTAAACTCTCATGAACTCTTTCAGCAAACGGCAGTCAAGCATGAGTTGCATGAGTTTCCTGACAAGATAAATCGACAGGCCGGATTTATTGACTTGGTTCTTCCTCCTGGCATATCTTTGCGCCTGTCTACTGCGTTTCGCATCGCGCTGCCTCTCCCTTGGCGTAAAGACGGAGGCGACAAACCAGCAAGAGCGTGGATGGCGTGAAACAGACCTAGATGATCATGCCGGCACCCGCCACATGACCGGCCCACTCCACCAACAGCAGAGAAAAAATGCGAGCACCCGTCACATTCCCCCGCCGCCTCACTAAGGAATGTACCCAAAGTCGACAGACATATCGCCGTTCACACCAGCATAAATAGCTACAACTTGTTGCGCACAAGACCGGCTATAGGCACGGGGATGAAGGGAAGGAGATCGAGGTACATATTGCCAGGAACAAAAAAGGTGTGAGATGGTAGGCCCATAGTATGACCCCTTCCCCTTTCATGCATTGAACACCAGAGAACCATAGTACGACCCCTTCCCTTTCATGCATTAAACACCAGAGAACCATAGTATGACCCCTTCCCCTTTCATGCATTGAACACTAGAGAAAAAATGCGAGCGCCCGCCATGTCCCCCTGCCCGCCTTCATGGACAATCAAAAGGCATGCCCGCATATGCCATAAAACCTCCGCTGCCGGCCTTAAGAAAATAATTAGCAACGCCAGCGCCCGTCACGTACCCCCGCTGCCTGCATCGCCGCCAGCAGGTCCACCTGCAGCGCGTCCGGCGCCACCGTGGGGGACTTGGGCAGTTTCTTCATCGCCGCCTGCCGGCCGGGCTCCATGAGCTTCCGCTGGATCGTCCGCAGCGCGCTCTCCCCCTGGGCCAACACCTCGTCGGGGATGACCGCGTTCAGCCCGATCTTGGGCCGGTTGGCCCACAGCTGCGCGATGGAGCGCGCCGTGCGGAGAGGGCCGGCCTCTGCGGTGGCGGCCGCACTGGGGGGTATCCCCGCGCTCGCCGTGGTTGCGACCGTGGTGTAGGAGTCGGCGCCACTCCCCGCGGCGATGGTGCCCGTGGCTGGCACGCCTGCAGGGTGTGTGTGTGGGGAGCGAGTGATGATCGCGGGAGTTGCCCAGTGAGGGGGCAGGGGGAGGGGGCCCAAAAAAAATTCAAAAATGGGCACCCATCTGTCGATAGAGGCGGAGAGGACACAGTTGAGACTTGGTTCAAGAGAAAATGCGAGGGAAGGAGCAGCCCCGAGCAGCAACCCCATGGGCAGCGCCCCATGATGCATGCAGCGCTCACATTTTCCCCTCCCTCCCCTAGCCACTCTCCCCTGCTCCACCGCATGCACTCTTCTCTCGTGGACGATGCATGCTTGTGAGGTATATCGCATTGTGCTGCGTGTGGCCATTACGTCTGTTGCAGTGCTGCAAGACATGGCACCCTGGCAACGTCACGGGATCTACCCCAAACCCTGACCCCCCCCGCTTACCAAGTACCTACCTGAATATGCTAGCAACCCCATGTGACAGTGCCTCTCCTCGCTGAGATTGAGTAATGGATCAATTTACACATATAGGGCGTCACGTGAGCATAACTCCTTGAGATAGTCGTGAGTAGTCCTATTTACCTTCCCTCCCCGCCCTGCTTCCAATAGGGCGCGTTGCATGTCCCCTAATTGCCAAAAGTGCGCGCGCGTGTTTCTTGCCTCCGAATTATCCTCCCCCCTCATGCCGAACCCCACGCCCCCCGCCCCCCGCCCCGCGCCCCCCGCCCCCCGCCCCCCGCCCCCGCCCCCGCCCCCCGCCCCCCGCCCCCGCCCCCGCCCCCCCCCGCCCCCCGCCCCCGCCCCCGCCCCCGCCCCGCCCCCCGCCCCCGCCCCCCGCCCGCCCCCGCCCCCGCCCCCGCCCCACACCCCGCCCACACCCCGCCCCCCGCCCCCGCCCCCCCCCCCCCCCCCCCCCCCCCCCCCCGCCCCCCGCCCCGCCCCCCCCCCCGCCCCGCCCCCGCCCCCCGCCCCCGCCCCCCGCCCCCGCCCCCGCCCCCGCCCCCCGCCCCCGCCCCCGCCCCCCCCCCCGCCCCCGCCCCCCGCCCCCGCCCTCCGCCCCACACCCCGCCCCCGCCCCCGCCCCCCCGCCCCCCGCCCCCCGCCCCACACCCCACGCCCCACGCCCCACGCCCCACGCCCCACGCCCCACGCCCCACGCCCCACGCCCCACGCCCCACGCCCCACGCCCCACGCCCCACGCCCCATGCCCCATGCCCCATGCCCCATGCCCCATGCCCCATGCCCCATGCCCCATGCCCCATGGCCCATGCCCCATGGCCCATGCCCCATGCCCCATGCCCCATGCCCCATGCCCCATGCCCCATGCCCCATGCCCCATGCCCCATGCCCCATGCCCCATGCCCCATGCCCCATGCCCCATGCCCCATGCCCCATGCCCCATGCCCCATTGATTAATTAATTGATTCCCGCACCGCCCTGCTTTACGCCACTTCCATGCCCCCTTCCTGCCAAAGAGTGTGTGTGTGTGTGTGTGAGAGAGAGAGAGAGAGAGAGAGAGAGAGATAGATAGAGAGAGAGAGAGAGAGAGAGAGAGAGAGAGAGAGAGAGAGAGAGAGAGAGAGAGAGAGAGAGAGGGAGAGAGAGAGAGAGAGAGAGAGAGAGAGAGAGAGAGAGAGAGAGAGAGAGAGAGAGAGAGAGAGAGAGAGAGAGAGAGAGAGGGAGAGAGAGAGAGAGAGAGAGAGAGAGAGCGAGAGAGAGAGAGAGAGAGAGAGAGAGAGAGAGAGAGAGAGAGAGAGAGGGAGAGAGAGAGAGAGAGAGAGAGCGAGAGAGAGAGAGAGAGAGAGAGAGAGAGAGAGAGAGAGAGAGAGAGAGAGAGGGAGAGAGAGAGAGAGAGAGAGAGAGAGAGAGAGAGAGAGAGAGAGAGAGAGAGAGAGAGAGAGAGAGGGAGGGAGTGGGTGGGTGGGTGGGTGGGTGGGTGGGTGGGTGGGGTGGGTGGGTGGGGTCCTGCGACATAACTCACCGCCCCGCACGGCGCTGCTCCCTGCCAATGCCAGCGCGCAACCGCCCGCGAGCAGCAGCGCGAGTGTGTTGCCCAGAAAGGTGCCTGCGCCCACAAGTATCCGACACAAGGACCGGATATAGTGACCGGATACAGTGACCGGGTATAGGGAAGTAACAACATCCTTGAATACTGGGTGGGGAAAAATGGCTGTGATGACAAGCGTGCAACCCAGGAAGCTGCCTGCGCTTGGCCACAGGCATTTGATGTAAGATGATAAAAAACGAACTGAGGCAGTAGGCGGAGTCCCCCCCCCAGAGAAATTGGAAGAGTGTAAAAGCATGGGAGTGAGTTCCCGCGAAGGTCCCAGCGGACGACCGCAGGGGGCCACGGGGGGGTGGAATCATGGATGAGCGATGCCCTGGCATATCAGCACATGCTACACGAGAAGGGTCTGGCATATGGGCACATAATCCTGGCATCGGACACCGTCACAGGAGCGTGGGGAGCGTCAGCCGCTGCGGAAATGGCAAGCAAACCCAAAGCATCCCATCAGCTCAAGAAGCACTCCTGGGGAGGCACCAAGTATCAATAGCGAACCACGCGACCATGTACAGGTATATCACACGGCCATGTGCAGGTATATCACACGACCAACCAGTTCAAGGGGGAGCATGCATTCAAGTACTGCACGAAGTCCCCAACCCATATTCTGACTTGAACCGGTCAGATAGGGAACCCTCTCCCACCGACATAACTACACAGACACAAAATACTACCTACATTCTGATTCCATGTTTGTTAAAGCGCGAAAGCAATGAATGCCAAGGGGCCCCCTTCTGTATGGCCCCGATCCAGGACGGGAAGGCCTGGGGTAATTATTAGGGGTACACAGGATAGCAGGCTACCACGGGTGACTAATTACAGAATCATGATAGCAGGCTACCACAGGTGACTATGGACAGAAGAAGAAATCAACGTCTCCCCCCCCCCCTCCCCCAAGGCCTCCCCCTCATCCAAAACCTAGTTACAACATCGGAGCAAGACTGGCATTGTGTGATCCTGTTTGCGGCGAGGGGGAGGACAGCACCCAGCACGTAGCGGACACGTCAGGGGTACACAGGAGACCCGCGCACCCGCGCTAAGAGGCTAGGACCATACCATCCTGTTTCCGTCGGGAGGGCGGCATGCCACTGGCGCGCCGCTCCTTAGGCACCGAAGGCGAGGGGGCTGCGCGTGCTGAGCTGGCAGTGTCTGCCGGGCCAGGTAAAGGCGAGGACGGCGCCGCGTCGGTGCTCAACGTAGCACTCTCGCCATTCGTCTGGTCATGTGCGGAGGCCCCGTGGTTCTCCACGGCCGTCCCCGGTACGGGCGAGCCCGTGACGTGTCCCTGCTCGGCATGCGCTGCCACGGCGCCCCCCCAACCATTACCCAGCCTCTCGACACCACCGTCTGCCCAGTCCGTAGACGGGGAGCCGTGAGACGCACTCGCTCCATCCTCGGACAGCGAGCACACGAGTGCGAATTGTCGGGCAGGACGAGGCTCGCGCGGGCATCGATTGATGCGGCGTAGTGACGAGAGAAAGCTAGGCCGTAGTCGCTTGGAAGGGTGACCGCGCCCTTTCGCGCCCAGGTACGAATCCACCCGCCCATATAAATGTAACGTGGCTTGGGTGCGAATTGTGCTGCTGCTGCGCGTGCAGGTATCAACCTTGAATATGGAACACGTCATCTCCGTTATAATCTTATTTACAACGCCCCCCTTTGCCTAATCGTTTTCTCAGAATTAATGTATTTTTTCCAATTAAAATTTCACACCTGCTATACTCCCTTCCTTCAAGGCCTCGGCAATGCGCCGGCCAGCCGTCGACATGCGAAAGTCGACAACCACCTTTCACGTAAAACGTCGGTGTACGGCATTTGCTGGGATCTGCAAAATTGCAAAAGCCGCGCGGCAAGAAAGTACGGCCACAAACGCTCCAAATGCTTTAACGACGTTGAACAGCCAGATTGTATTAAATTACTCGCGATGAATTATTTACGTGGTCCGTGACCAGGTTATGTGGGTGCCCGACACGGCCCCGATGCTGCGTGTTGTTGTCATGCATGCAGGTAAAAGTGTACCCACCGTGATGGCATCAGCGATTGAAAATTTGGCCGATGTTGATTGTTGGCGCGGAACATTGGCGTCACGTGGTGCCTGAATTCGTTCCTTGAATGGACCCTGGGCTGCAAAAGGGTGGGCTTTGCAAACTTTCCGTAACCAGGAATCAGTATTTTATTAGTATAACCCAATTAGAAACCTTCACATCCAAGCTTCTTTCATGGCTCCAACGCCAAGCGGGCAAGCTTGGGCAGTCAGCTTGTCACGCGCTGTCATGTGGTCTTGCTTGCCTGTAGTTGCCGACGGGTGCCGTACGGCTAGTACATGATCTCCGGCTGCATTCTTCATGTCCTTGCCGAGGTGCCACGTAGGAACCTACGAGGTGGCGGGCAAACGAATTCTTAACCTTTTCTGGCCTTGGGTGTTCCCAAGCCATTATGGCGGTCAACAGGCGGGTTGCAATACGGTGCTTCCCGCGGTTACCAAGCACTTGAGGAAGCAAGCTGAGAAGTTGCGATTGAACGCATGTGACATTATTTGCCTGGATGTCGCTTTGATGCCAACTACTTGCCTAGATAAGGGAATTTTGACCTATCTTAGCTGGGATATTTGCGTGTACTGGAGCAACCGCCGAGATGCTGTGGCCACAGGAGGGTGCATGGCTCACCAGTTGGGCTTTTGTTACGAGTGCAGTTTGCGGTGGCGCTTCTTCCATGATACGATAGCTGTGCTCGTTATTTGAGGCTGTGATACTTCTTTCTAGATTTACCCTTTGAAATGGGAATTGTCAAACCGGGCGCCATAATTGCCGGACGCTATGTCGTCGACAAGAAGATTGGCGAAGGCACATTCAGTATCCTTTTCCGCGACAAAGCCACTGCCGCGTCCAGGGATTCAATTTGCCGTGGCGACTTTCTGGACCACGACCAGTGCATAACGTTACCTCTTGGCGGCTATTTTCCCTCTCTGTTGCTGTTGCAACAAGCATGCTCTGTCACCGTCCGCCACGTCTTCATTAGTACCATGTAGCTCTTTAATGCAAGCTTCCAATGCCATGTTTAAAGGGCTAGTGCTGCATGCCGTGCCCGAGCGTACGTTGGAAACGCAGATCAGCCGATGATTTTTTTTTTTGCAATTATGGGCTAACTTCCTAGAGGGAACCTGCCGATGGCAAGGGACTTTCAGGCAGGTCCGCGTTTCTGCGCCTGGTGTTCATGTGTATGCGTGTATCCCGATCTTAGGTTGCTGCCCGCCTTCTCTTTAGTGGCATCCGTTTAACTGTCACCTGTGCTCTGCTCAGGTGTATGGCTTAGTGTTCGAGTGACCTATTGTTGTGACCCAGTGGCGCGGGTTGCTATCGTGCTTATTACTATGACCTAGTATCACGACACGTAGTCTTGGAACCCAGTGGCCTTGCAGTTAACCTGCAACGGGTTGAGTACTATGACCTGGAATGATACTAGTCTGGTGTTGCAGGGTGGTGGCCTGGCAGTAACCTGCTACGGTGCTCTAGTAGTGTGACCTAGCATTATAGTCATCTGGGGTTGGGGGGTGGTGGCCTGGCAGTAACCGGCTACGGTGCTCTAGTAGTGTGACCTAGCATTATAGTCATCTGGGGTTGGGGGGTGGTGGCCTGGCAGTAACCGGCTACGGTGCTCTAGTAGTGTGACCTAGCATTAGGACTCATGGACCTGGTACGATGCCCTAGCACAGTGACCTACGGTCACACCTAGTGGCCTACTCTAGTTGCAGGCCCTACCGGGACAACTCGCGTTGTGACCCGATGACCTAGCGATGTAGCCTAGTGGGCCCTACCTGTGCCCAAGCCCCTCATGGGTTAAGCCCCTCTTCCCTCATGTGCGGATATGTCATCATGTGCCGATGTTTCCTTAACCGCTTGCCCCTGCTCCCTCTTGCCTGTGTCGACCGCTGCATGCATTGTCTGGCCTGCTGTGGCCAACGGTTTCGCCGCTCGTTGCTCGTTGCTCGTTGCTCTTTGCTCGTTGCGTTGTGCGCCACGTTGCCGCCTCATTCGTCGCGTTGTGGGAAATATCGCGTCCTCATCCGACCAACGTTCCGCATCATTTGCTTGGTTGGGCTGCGGATGAACATGATCTTGTGGGAACGTGTCCTGAAATACGAGTTTTCCTTATTGGGACGACAAAACACTACTGGTCTATGGGTCCACTATGCACAACTGTTGGTGCCACGTTAATAATGAACTGGGCCACCATACTGCTACTACTACTACTAATAACAATAATCATTGTTATACAATAATGATTGATGTTTAATAATAATTGTTATACAATAATTATTGTTATCACGGTGCGATGGCACTGGGCGTCCACTATTATAACCTACTTGAGTGACTACAATACATATTGGGCCACGCCCATGAAACGATGCCACCACAAGTAACTATAATGAATACCACGAACGTCATCATATCATAATCGTTGTTATTGTTATTACTATTGTTATTATGATGATATGGTGGCTGTGCCGGGCGTCCAGGCGAGATCTACCGAACGCACGACAAGGAGGCGCGCACACAGGTGGCGGCCAAGATAGAGAAGCACGAGCAGGTGCTGCGGCACGAGGCCGAGGTGCTGCGCGCGCTGCAAGGTACAGGAGGCGAGGAACTGCGCGTCGGAGGGGTTTTGTTTGTGTGTGTGTGTGGGGGGGGGGGGGGCAGGCGAGGCGCTGTGAGTGGTTGGTAGCATACAAGTCCCATGTGCGGCGCACCCATCATGGGGAGTGAGGGGGACAAACGGAGGGGGTTTGTCGATTCGTGGGTGTTTGTTTGTGGGTGGGTGATGAACAAGCAGGTTTGTGGAAAAGTACAGAAGGGGGAGGGCGTGCGGGTCGACCTTCTCCTCCCCTTTTGAGGGCCCGCGCGTCGGCCCCCTCCCCCTCTTTTGTCCCCTTTGTTGCGCGTCCACACATGCAACAGTCCTTTTCTCGAACATCGTCGCTACTACCGAACAGGAGATGGAACGTATTTGAGCTGATTGTATGGTCCTCCCCACCGCCACGTTCGTATGACCCCCCCCCCCCCTCAATACCCACGGCACTCGCGTGGCAATCCTCGCCCCCTTTCCCTTTGTAGAACGGGTTTCCCTGACCATACGCTACCACTCTCAAGCTTACGGCAGCAAACTTGCGCATCACTGCAAAGCGCCTTGACTAGGATGGCAGTCAGTTGTCAAAGCAAACTGGAGAGTTGCCACATGTGTACTGCTTTCCCGTCCCTGGCTATGCCCGGGCTTGACAAAATTGTCCGCTCTGCCACCCAACCCGCCTTGCCTTCATGAGCAAAACTCCCCCCCCTAATCCTACACTTCCACCCTTCCACCACCATCAAACACACACACATACATCCCAGACTCGCCGCACGTGTGCCGCTTTATCAAGGAGGACAGCCACGAGGGCCGCGCGGTGCTGCTGATGGAGCTGCAAGGGGACAGTGTGTCCAACCTGCGGCGCCGCGTGAAGGGGCAGCGCTTGTCCTTGGGCACGACGGCGCGTGTGGGGCGGCAGGTAGGGTGGCCGTTGATGGGTAGTGTAAAGGTCCGAGTTTATTACTCGTGGGTTTGAGTTTATTACTAGTGGGCACTAGCGTGTGCGTGGGGCGGCAGGTGTGTTCAATAGGTGAAGGGCCTACAAGCTCTGCAAGACGTGCATGAGAGGGGATGGGGATACGCAAGAGGGAGGGGGACGCTAGGTGGGCGGCGGTCCCCTCAACTGTTCCCCTCCAAAAAGACAATATTTGGGGGATGGCCACACGCATAAGCCGGCAGGTTGGCTGCTGGGTAGTTTCAGGTTCGACGCTACGCCCCAAAACATGACAGCGGGAAAATGTAAGAGGTAGTAGGCTGCCTCCGTGGGGGGCTGTGTGGAGAGGGTGTGCAACACCAAACATATAGGCATCTGAAGCCCAAATTCCCATAAGGGATTCAGCCAGCGGATGAGTGGTAGTTGTTTAGATTGTTAGATGGGTGGTAGTAGTTTAGGTGTTAGATGAGTGGTAGCGGTTTAGGTAATTATATAGGTGGTAGTTGTTTATGTCGTATGCGTGGTATCAGTAGTTGTGTAGATGGTTGAAGGGGTTCAAGAGGATGCTAAGGAGGTTGAAGGGGAGGTCAAAGACGTTGGATCGCCGCCTTAAGCCTTTGCCAATTGGTGGGTGGCTGCATAGTTGGCTGAATTATAAACCGTGGTCCTTACCAGCGTTGGGTGTAAATGGGTAAGTTAAGTCAAGACTTAAATTTAAGTCTTAAATTAGGCTTAATTCCAAGTCCAACAAAACAAGGACGCTGAATTTACGTATGATATTTATGTCGTAAATAGGACATAAACGCGTAACTTAAACGCGTGGTGTGCGCATGCGGGAGCCGCATCGCGGTTACGTGCACGACTGGAAGTCTGAAAAGCCAGGCGGCCAGACGTCCCGCACCGCCTGGCCTACGTAAGTCGCCTGTGGTCGATCGTGCCCATGGTGACAGGCCGACCCTCAGTCACCATAGCTGTCACCATACAGTACACGTCTTGTCATTTATTGAAGTCCTAATTTAAGTATTAAAATTGCTTAAAATTGAAGGTTAAGTCCACACGTACATTAAGTGTAATTTACGTCGACTTGAATGTTTGTCCGCCCATTCTGCATTGAATTTACGTTTAATGTAAGCCACCCAAGAACCCATTTACGCCCAACGCTTGTCCTTACGAGGGGATTTTGCCAGCAGGTAGGTGGCTGTGTGGATGGTGTGCTGCCTCTGGTGGGTGGATCACGGTCGGTGGTCGGCCGGATGGGTTCATGATGGAATAAGCCAGTTGGGTGGCTGGATGGGTTCATGATGGAATAAGCCAGTTGGGCGGCTGGATGGGTTCATGATGGAATAAGCCAGTTGGGTGGCTGGATGGGTTCATGATGGAATAAGCCAGTTGGGTGGCTGGATGATGGAATAAGCCAGTGATGGGTTCATGATGGAATAAGCCAGTTGGGTGGCTGGATGGGTTCATGATGGAATAAGCCAGTTGGGTGGCTGGATGGGTTCATGATGGAATAAGCCAGTTGGGTGGCCGGATGGGTTCATGATGGAATAAGCCAGTTGGGTGGCTGGATGGTTTCATGATGGAATAAGCCAGTTGGGTGGCTGGATGGGTTCATGATGGAATAAGCCAGTTGGGTGGCTGGATGGGTTCATGATGGAATAAGCCAGTGATGGGTTCATGATGGAATAAGCCAGTTGGGCGGCTGGATGGGTTCATGATGGAATAAGCCAGTTGGGTGGCTGGATGGGTTCATGATGGAATAAGCCAGTTGGGTGGCTGGATGGGTTCATGATGGAATAAGCCAGTTGGGTGGGTTCATGATGGAATAAGCCAGTTGGGTGGCTGGATGGGTTCATGATGGAATAAGCCAGTGATGGGTTCATGATGGAATAAGCCAGTGATGGGTTCATGATGGAATAAGCCAGTTGGGTGGCTGGATGGGTTCATGATGGAATAAGCCAGTTGGGTGGTTGGATGGGTTCATGATGGAATAAGCCAGTTGGGCGGCTGGATGGGTTCATGATGGAATAAGCCAGTTGGGTGGCTGGATGGGTTCATGATGGAATAAGCCAGTTGGGTGGCTGGATGGGTTCATGATGGAATAAGCCAGTTGGGTGGCTGGATGGGTTCATGATGGAATAAACCAGTTGGGTGGCTGGATGGGTTTATGATGGAATAAACCAGTTGGGTGGCTGGATGGGTTCATGATGGAATAAGCCAGTTGGGCGGCTGGATGGGTTCATGATGGAATAAGCCAGTTGGGTGGCTGGATGGGTTCATGATGGAATAAGCCAGTTGGGCGGCTGGATGGGTTCATGATGGAATAAGCCAGTTGGGTGGCTGGATGGGTTCATGATGGAATAAGCCAGTTGGGTGGCTGGATGGGTTCATGATGGAATAAGCCAGTTGGGTGGGTTCATGATGGAATAAACCAGTTGGGCGGCTGGATGGGTTCATGATGGAATAAACCAGTTGGGTGGCTGGATGGGTTTATGATGGAATAAGCCAGTTGGGCGGCTGGATGGGTTCATGATGGAATAAGCCAGTTGGGTGGCTGGATGGGTTCATGATGGAATAAGCCAGTGATGGGTTCATGATGGAATAAGCCAGTTGGGTGGCTGGATGGGTTCATGATGGAATAAGCCAGTTGGGTGGCTGGATGGGTTCATGATGGAATAAGCCAGTTGGGCGGCTGGATGGGTTCATGATGGAATAAGCCAGTTGGGTGGCTGGATGGGTTCATGATGGAATAAGCCAGTTGGGTGGCTGGATGGGTTCATGATGGAATAAGCCAGTTGGGCGGCTGGATGGGTTCATGATGGAATAAGCCAGTTGGGTGGCTGGATGGGTTCATGATGGAATAAGCCAGTTGGGTGGCTGGATGATGGAATAAGCCAGTGATGGGTTCATGATGGAATAAGCCAGTTGGGTGGCTGGATGGGTTCATGATGGAATAAGCCAGTTGGGTGGCTGGATGGGTTCATGATGGAATAAGCCAGTTGGGCGGCTGGATGGGTTCATGATGGAATAAGCCAGTTGGGTGGCTGGATGGGTTCATGATGGAATAAGCCAGTTGGGTGGCTGGATGGGTTCATGATGGAATAAGCCAGTTGGGCGGCTGGATGGGTTCATGATGGAATAAGCCAGTTGGGCGGCTGGATGGGTTCATGATGGAATAAGCCAGTTGGGTGGCTGGATGGGTTCATGATGGAATAAGCCAGTTGGGCGGCTGGATGGGTTCATGATGGAATAAGCCAGTTGGGTGGCTGGATGGGTTCATGATGGAATCAGCCAGTTGGGTGGCTGGATGGGTTCATGATGGAATAAGCCAGTTGGGCGGCTGGATGGGTTCATGATGGAATAAGCCAGTTGGGTGGCTGGATGGGTTCATGATGGAATAAGCCAGTTGGGCGGCTGGATGGGTTCATGATGGAATAAGCCAGTTGGGTGGCTGGATGGGTTCATGATGGAATAAGCCAGTTGGGTGGCTGGATGGGTTCATGATGGAATAAGCCAGTTGGGCGGCTGGATGGGTTCATGATGGAATAAGCCAGTGATGGGTTCATGATGGAATAAGCCAGTTGTGTGGCTGGATGGGTTCATGATGGAATAAGCCAGTTGGGCGGCTGGATGGGTTCATGATGGAATAAGCCAGTGATGGGTTCATGATGGAATAAGCCAGTTGGGTGGCTGGATGGGTTCATGATGGAATAAGCCAGTTGGGTGGCTGGATGGGTTCATGATGGAATAAGCCAGTGATGGGTTCATGATGGAATAAGCCAGTTGGGTGGCTGGATGGGTTCATGATGGAATAAGCCAGTTGGGCGGCTGGATGGGTTCATGATGGAATAAGCCAGTTGGGTGGCTGGATGGGTTCATGATGGAATAAGCCAGTTGGGTGGCTGGATGGGTTCATGATGGAATAAGCCAGTTGGGTGGCTGGATGGGTTCATGATGGAATAAGCCAGTTGGGTGGCTGGATGGGTTCATGATGGAATAAGCCAGTTGGGTGGCTGGATGGGTTCATGATGGAATAAGCCAGTTGGGTGGCTGGATGGGTTCATGATGGAATAAGCCAGTTGGGTGGCTGGATGGGTTCATGATGGAATAAGCCAGTTGGGCGGCTGGATGGGTTCATGATGGAATAAGCCAGTTGGGTGGCTGGATGGGTTCATGATGGAATAAGCCAGTTGGGCGGCTGGATGGGTTCATGATGGAATAAGCCAGTGATGGGTTCATGATGGAATAAGCCAGTTGTGTGGCTGGATGGGTTCATGATGGAATAAGCCAGTTGGGCGGCTGGATGGGTTCATGATGGAATAAGCCAGTGATGGGTTCATGATGGAATAAGCCAGTTGGGTGGCTGGATGGGTTCATGATGGAATAAGCCAGTTGGGTGGCTGGATGGGTTCATGATGGAATAAGCCAGTGATGGGTTCATGATGGAATAAGCCAGTTGGGTGGCCGGATGGGTTCATGATGGAATAAGCCAGTTGGGTGGCTGGATGGGTTCATGATGGAATAAGCCAGTTGGGCGGCTGGATGGGTTCATGATGGAATAAGCCAGTTGGGTGGCTGGATGGGTTCATGATGGAATAAGCCAGTTGGGTGGCTGGATGATGGAATAAGCCAGTGATGGGTTCATGATGGAATAAGCCAGTTGGGTGGCTGGATGGGTTCATGATGGAATAAGCCAGTTGGGTGGCTGGATGGGTTCATGATGGAATAAGCCAGTTGGGTGGCCGGATGGGTTCATGATGGAATAAGCCAGTTGGGTGGCTGGATGGTTTCATGATGGAATAAGCCAGTTGGGTGGCTGGATGGGTTCATGATGGAATAAGCCAGTTGGGTGGCTGGATGGGTTCATGATGGAATAAGCCAGTGATGGGTTCATGATGGAATAAGCCAGTTGGGCGGCTGGATGGGTTCATGATGGAATAAGCCAGTTGGGTGGCTGGATGGGTTCATGATGGAATAAGCCAGTTGGGTGGCTGGATGGGTTCATGATGGAATAAGCCAGTTGGGTGGGTTCATGATGGAATAAGCCAGTTGGGTGGCTGGATGGGTTCATGATGGAATAAGCCAGTGATGGGTTCATGATGGAATAAGCCAGTGATGGGTTCATGATGGAATAAGCCAGTTGGGCGGCTGGATGGGTTCATGATGGAATAAGCCAGTTGGGTGGTTGGATGGGTTCATGATGGAATAAGCCAGTTGGGCGGCTGGATGGGTTCATGATGGAATAAGCCAGTTGGGTGGCTGGATGGGTTCATGATGGAATAAGCCAGTTGGGTGGCTGGATGGGTTCATGATGGAATAAGCCAGTTGGGTGGCTGGATGGGTTCATGATGGAATAAACCAGTTGGGTGGCTGGATGGGTTTATGATGGAATAAACCAGTTGGGTGGCTGGATGGGTTCATGATGGAATAAGCCAGTTGGGCGGCTGGATGGGTTCATGATGGAATAAGCCAGTTGGGTGGCTGGATGGGTTCATGATGGAATAAGCCAGTTGGGCGGCTGGATGGGTTCATGATGGAATAAGCCAGTTGGGTGGCTGGATGGGTTCATGATGGAATAAGCCAGTTGGGTGGCTGGATGGGTTCATGATGGAATAAGCCAGTTGGGTGGGTTCATGATGGAATAAACCAGTTGGGCGGCTGGATGGGTTCATGATGGAATAAACCAGTTGGGTGGCTGGATGGGTTTATGATGGAATAAGCCAGTTGGGCGGCTGGATGGGTTCATGATGGAATAAGCCAGTTGGGTGGCTGGATGGGTTCATGATGGAATAAGCCAGTGATGGGTTCATGATGGAATAAGCCAGTTGGGTGGCTGGATGGGTTCATGATGGAATAAGCCAGTTGGGTGGCTGGATGGGTTCATGATGGAATAAGCCAGTTGGGCGGCTGGATGGGTTCATGATGGAATAAGCCAGTTGGGTGGCTGGATGGGTTCATGATGGAATAAGCCAGTTGGGTGGCTGGATGGGTTCATGATGGAATAAGCCAGTTGGGCGGCTGGATGGGTTCATGATGGAATAAGCCAGTTGGGTGGCTGGATGGGTTCATGATGGAATAAGCCAGTTGGGTGGCTGGATGATGGAATAAGCCAGTGATGGGTTCATGATGGAATAAGCCAGTTGGGTGGCTGGATGGGTTCATGATGGAATAAGCCAGTTGGGTGGCTGGATGGGTTCATGATGGAATAAGCCAGTTGGGCGGCTGGATGGGTTCATGATGGAATAAGCCAGTTGGGTGGCTGGATGGGTTCATGATGGAATAAGCCAGTTGGGTGGCTGGATGGGTTCATGATGGAATAAGCCAGTTGGGCGGCTGGATGGGTTCATGATGGAATAAGCCAGTTGGGCCGCTGGATGGGTTCATGATGGAATAAGCCAGTTGGGTGGCTGGATGGGTTCATGATGGAATAAGCCAGTTGGGCGGCTGGATGGGTTCATGATGGAATAAGCCAGTTGGGTGGCTGGATGGGTTCATGATGGAATCAGCCAGTTGGGTGGCTGGATGGGTTCATGATGGAATAAGCCAGTTGGGCGGCTGGATGGGTTCATGATGGAATAAGCCAGTTGGGTGGCTGGATGGGTTCATGATGGAATAAGCCAGTTGGGCGGCTGGATGGGTTCATGATGGAATAAGCCAGTTGGGTGGCTGGATGGGTTCATGATGGAATAAGCCAGTTGGGTGGCTGGATGGGTTCATGATGGAATAAGCCAGTTGGGCGGCTGGATGGGTTCATGATGGAATAAGCCAGTGATGGGTTCATGATGGAATAAGCCAGTTGTGTGGCTGGATGGGTTCATGATGGAATAAGCCAGTTGGGCGGCTGGATGGGTTCATGATGGAATAAGCCAGTGATGGGTTCATGATGGAATAAGCCAGTTGGGTGGCTGGATGGGTTCATGATGGAATAAGCCAGTTGGGTGGCTGGATGGGTTCATGATGGAATAAGCCAGTGATGGGTTCATGATGGAATAAGCCAGTTGGGTGGCTGGATGGGTTCATGATGGAATAAGCCAGTTGGGCGGCTGGATGGGTTCATGATGGAATAAGCCAGTTGGGTGGCTGGATGGGTTCATGATGGAATAAGCCAGTTGGGTGGCTGGATGGGTTCATGATGGAATAAGCCAGTTGGGTGGCTGGATGGGTTCATGATGGAATAAGCCAGTTGGGTGGCTGGATGGGTTCATGATGGAATAAGCCAGTTGGGTGGCTGGATGGGTTCATGATGGAATAAGCCAGTTGGGTGGCTGGATGGGTTCATGATGGAATAAGCCAGTTGGGTGGCTGGATGGGTTCATGATGGAATAAGCCAGTTGGGCGGCTGGATGGGTTCATGATGGAATAAGCCAGTTGGGTGGCTGGATGGGTTCATGATGGAATAAGCCAGTTGGGCGGCTGGATGGGTTCATGATGGAATAAGCCAGTGATGGGTTCATGATGGAATAAGCCAGTTGTGTGGCTGGATGGGTTCATGATGGAATAAGCCAGTTGGGCGGCTGGATGGGTTCATGATGGAATAAGCCAGTGATGGGTTCATGATGGTATAAGCCAGTTGGGTGGCTGGATGGGTTCATGATGGAATAAGCCAGTTGGGTGGCTGGATGGGTTCATGATGGAATAAGCCAGTGATGGGTTCATGATGGAATAAGCCAGTTGGGTGGCTGGATGGGTTCATGATGGAATAAGCCAGTTGGGTGGCTGGATGGGTTCATGATGGAATAAACCAGTTGGGTGGCTGGATGGGTTCATGATGGAATAAGCCAGTTGGGTGGCTGGATGGGTTCATGATGGAATAAGCCAGTTGGGCGGCTGGATGGGTTCATGATGGAATAAGCCAGTTGGGTGGCTGGATGGGTTCATGATGGAATAAGCCAGTTGGGCGGCTGGATGGGTTCATGATGGAATAAGCCAGTTGGGTGGCTGGATGGGTTCATGATGGAATAAGCCAGTGATGGGTTCATGATGGAATAAGCCAGTTGGGTGGCTGGATGGGTTCATGATGGAATAAGCCAGTGATGGGTTCATGATGGAATAAGCCAGTTGGGTGGCTGGATGGGTTCATGATGGAATAAGCCAGTTGGGTGGCTGGATGGGTTCATGATGGAATAAGCCAGTTGGGCGGCTGGATGGGTTCATGATGGAATAAGCCAGTTGGGTGGCTGGATGGGTTCATGATGGAATAAGCCAGTTGGGTGGCTGGATGGGTTCATGATGGAATAAGCCAGTTGGGCGGCTGGATGGGTTCATGATGGAATAAGCCAGTTGGGTGGCTGGATGGGTTCATGATGGAATAAGCCAGTGATGGGTTCATGATGGAATAAGCCAGTTGGGTGGCTGGATGGGTTCATGATGGAATAAGCCAGTTGGGTGGCTGGATGGGTTCATGATGGAATAAGCCAGTGATGGGTTCATGATGGAATAAGCCAGTTGGGTGGCTGGATGGGTTCATGATGGAATAAGCCAGTTGGGCGGCTGGATGGGTTCATGATGGAATAAGCCAGTTGGGCGGCTGGATGGGTTCATGATGGAATAAGCCAGTTGGGCGGCTGGATGGGTTCATGATGGAATAAGCCAGTTGGGCGGCTGGATGGGTTCATGATGGAATAAGCCAGTGATGGGTTCATGATGGAATAAGCCAGTTGGGTGGCTGGATGGGTTCATGATGGAATAAGCCAGTTGGGCGGCTGGATGGGTTCATGATGGAATAAGCCAGTTGGGTGGCTGGATGGGTTCATGATGGAATAAGCCAGTTGGGTGGCTGGATGGGTTCATGATGGAATAAGCCAGTTGGGTGGCTGGATGGGTTCATGATGGAATAAGCCAGTTGGGTGGCTGGATGGGTTCATGATGGAATAAGCCAGTTGGGTGGCTGGATGGGTTCATGATGGAATAAGCCAGTGATGGGTTCATGATGGAATAAGCCAGTTGGGTGGCTGGATGGGTTCATGATGGAATAAGCCAGTTGGGCGGCTGGATGGGTTCATGATGGAATAAGCCAGTTGGGTGGCTGGATGGGTTCATGATGGAATAAGCCAGTTGGGTGGCTGGATGGGTTCATGATGGAATAAGCCAGTTGGGTGGCTGGATGGGTTCATGATGGAATAAGCCAGTTGGGTGGCTGGATGGGTTCATGATGGAATAAGCCAGTTGGGCGGCTGGATGGGTTCATGATGGAATAAGCCAGTTGGGTGGCTGGATGGGTTCATGATGGAACAAGCCAGTGATGGGTTCATGATGGAATAAGCCAGTTGTGCGGCTGGATGGGTTCATGATGGAATAAGCCAGTTGGGTGGCTGGATGGGTTCATGATGGAATAAGCCAGTTGGGCGGCTGGATGGGTTCATGATGGAATAAGCCAGTTGGGCGGCTGGATGGGTTCATGATGGAATAAGCCAGTTGGGTGGCTGGATGGGTTCATGATGGAATAAGCCAGTGATGGGTTCATGATGGAATAAGCCAGTTGGGTGGCTGGATGGGTTCATGATGGAATAAGCCAGTTGGGTGGCTGGATGGGTTCATGATGGAATAAGCCAGTTGGGTGGCTGGATGGGTTCATGATGGAATAAGCCAGTTGGGTGGCTGGATGGGTTCATGATGGAATAAGCCAGTTGGGCGGCTGGATGGGTTCATGATGGAATAAGCCAGTTGGGTGGCTGGATGGGTTCATGATGGAATAAGCCAGTTGGGCGGCTGGATGGGTTCATGATGGAATAAGCCAGTGATGGGTTCATGATGGAATAAGCCAGTTGGGTGGCTGGATGGGTTCATGATGGAATAAGCCAGTGATGGGTTCATGATGGAATAAGCCAGTTGGGCGGCTGGATGGGTTCATGATGGAATAAGCCAGTTGGGCGGCTGGATGGGTTCATGATGGAAAAACTGTGTCTGTTTGCAGCGCGCTCTGCACTTTTTGGAACATGTGAAGCCATGCTGAATGTCGTTTCGAGATGATTCAGATCTCATGTAGCGTGCATTGCAGGGAGCACTGTTGTGGACTCTTGCTGCACAAGGAGGTTCCACCTTGCCCTCTGGGTTCAGGCCACTTCCACTTTGCAAGACAGCCCCTGGTGGTTTTCGGTAACATGCCAGGGAAGCGAGAGTTACGTGCTGCTTTATGGATTGGCCTGAACCTGCTAGGGAGGTCTTGACCTGTCCAGTTTACTAGCACATATTTACATAATGCTTAATTTTATGGGTGCCCTCCTATGCGTGTGCCTGTACCCTGGTTTTTGTCCCTGCCGTATATCTGACGTATGTCCCGACCGTTTTATTGTCGTCACAATCATCGTGATGCCATCGTTGAAATATCGTGATGCCATCCTTGAAATAACATTACTACTACCATCATTACATTGTCATTATATTATTTAAAACCACGGGTCCCTTGTCGTGACAGATGCTGGCAGCCATCAGGAGCGTGCACCAGCTGGGGTTTGTGCACCGTGACGTCAAGCCGGTGAGGAGTAGGGATGGATGCAGTTTTAGAGATAGGAGCAGCACGTGCTTGTCTGTGACGCTATTAATTTTTTTTTTCACAGTCCCCAATACTCCACTTCCCTGCTCAAGGCGGCGCTCACCCTTATGCCCTTGCTCACCCTCATGCCCTTGCTCACCCTCATGCCCTTGCTCACCCTCATGCCCTTGCTCACCCTCATGCCCTTGCTCACCCTCATGCCCTTGCTCACCCGTATGCCCTTGCTCACCCTCATGCCCTTGCTCACCCTCATGCCCTTGCTCACCCGTATGCCCTTGCTCACCCTCATGCCCTTGCTCACCCTCATGCCCTTGCTCACCCTCATGCCCTTGCTCACCCTCATGCCCTTGCTCACCCTCATGCCCTTGCTCACCCTCATGCCCTTGCTCACCCGTATGCCCTTGCTCACCCTCATGCCCTTGCTCACCCGTATGCCCTTGCTCACCCTCATGCCCTTGCTCACCCTCATGCCCTTGCTCACCCGTATGCCCTTGCTCACCCTCATGCCCTTGCTCACCTGTATGCCCTTGCTCACCCTCATGCCCTTGCTCACCCTCATGCCCTTGCTCACCCTCATGCCCTTGCTCACCCTCATGCCCTTGCTCACCCGTATGCCCTTGCTCACCCTCATGCCCTTGCTCACCCTCATGCCCTTGCTCACCCTCATGCCCTTGCTCACCCGTATGCCCTTGCTCACCCTTATGCCTTAAAGCCCTCGTTGGGATCGCGTTTACTGCCATTCCGTGTTGCATGTGCCTCCTTGGTCTGCGCCCGCGTTTTCATTTCTGCTGCGCTGATGGCGTATGGGAAGGAAAAGAGGTCATTTTGCCAGTGTGCGGTGGGGCTCTTTCCCTGAGGGATGTGTGTGCTTGCCTGTTGTGATGGACAGCTGTTACTAAAGCCCACGTTCAGCTATGTGCTGGCGTACTTGCGGTGACAGACAGGTTGCTATTCCTGATGACAAACAGCTTGCTATTCCTGATGACGAACAGCTTGCTATTCCTGATGACGAACAGCTTGCTATTCCTGATGACAAACAGCTTGCTATTCCTGAAGACGAACAGCTTGCTATTCCAGATGACAAACAGCTTGCTATTCCTGATGACAAACAGCTTGCTATTCCTGATGACGAACAGCTTGCTATTCCTGATGACAAACAGCTTGCTGTTCCAGATGACAAACAGCTTGCTATTCCTGATGCCCTTGCCCTTGCCTTTGCTTTTGGAACCCTGGTGGATCCATTAGGGGCCTATCAGATCCACAAGGGGCCTATCAGATCTATTAGGGGCCTATTAGATCTATTAGGGGCCTATCAGATCCATTAGGGGCCTAACAGATCCCGAAAGGACCGGTGATCTGGCTTTCTGCCCCTGTACATGCGCTGACGCGCGTTTGCTCCCCCTGAGTGCATTTCCTTTCCTCATTGACAGTTCTGAAATTATGAATTGCGCCCAGCCCAACTTTGTGCTCCCCTACTGCACTGATTCTTGTCGTCTTCCTCCCCCTATTGCGTCTTCTTGTTGATTTACTTCATTCGTTGACTGCATTTGGATCACTTGGTTCCGCGATGGCATTTGATTTACTGCGTTCCTGGATCGCACATCTTTGTTGCCTTCCCTGGTGGGCAACGGGACCCCCATCCCAACCTTATGCTGACAAACGCGCCTCTTTGTGCTGACTTGTGCGTCCTTCCCTCTATTGCGTATGCTTGTCGTTCCTCACGCACGGTTCTCAATTCCCCCCCCCCCCCCCCCCCCCCCCGCCCCCCAGTCAAACTTTGTGCTGCCGTACGGCAACCGGACCGGCAAGGCCTTCATCATCGACTTTGGCCTCGCTCGCCGCTTCCTTGGCGACGACGGCGGCGTAATGGCGCCGCGCGCCAAGGCCGAGTTCCGGGGCACATCCGCTTTCGCCTCTGTCAACGCACACATGAACAAGGTTGGTGGCCGTTACTATGACCAATACTGTTATTTATTTAATAATATACTGGTATTTATTTAATAATATTATTATTACTGTCTCACGCAAGGGAAAAGGGTGTGGTGCTGGTACAGGAGTTGAGAGCATAGGATGCTGCGCTGGGCCGCACAACCGGGTATTGCGTATGCCAATGCGCACATGAACGAGATCTCGAAGATCTCACGCAAGGGAAGAAGACATGGCCGTTGAGCATAGCCGCTGGCCTGGACTGCTCGCTCGTGCTTGCATCCGCGCCCCTGAACATGCGCACCTGAATGGGGTTGGTTCTGACTTGCACAGATTACAGAAAGGTATAACAGACGGTGTAACAGAAGGTATAATGATGGTGCAATGCGGTGAAATTACGAAGTATGTGCCTCCACAAGTTTTGGAGTTGTGTTCCGAGATGCTGGGCGGTGTCGCACGCTTGCATTTGCCTCTGTCGATTGGCACCTGGTACCCTGTTTGAGTTCACTTGATTAAGGAAGGAAGAGAAGGGTGAGGTTCTTGGATCATTCTGAAATGGCCAAGGAACAAAGTCAGCTTAAGTAGGACAAGCCGGCACGACGACCTCTGGTCGCTTTCGCAGTCCAATCATTTCGTGGATTAAGGCATTCAGATTGATAGAAGAGCCCAAATGTTGCTATTATAATACTACTCTAGTATATATAGTATTATACTACTCTGGTATATATAGTATTATACTACTGTAGTATAATTTTAAATGTTATTTGGTTCATAATATTAATACAATAATTAGGTTGGAAGATGATTATCTTGGATTGCTGCACTCAGCCTCTTGGATCGGCTAGTAGAAACTGCCCTCGTGTTCATGCATGATGGCCCAAACCTTAACACCAGGACCTGAGCCGGCGGGACGACCTTTGGTCGCTGCTGGATGCGCTGGTCATGGAATGTAAAGCAGCCCAATCACCCCGCCCCCATGCATACAACCTTTTGCGGCAGGACCTGAGCCGGCGCGACGACCTCTGGTCGCTGCTGTACGTGTTGGTGGAGCTGCTGGAGGGGAGCCTGCCGTGGCGTGACTGCAAGGACAAGGTACAAATGCGGTTTCTTGGTTTTGGTTTGGTTTGGCACAGCAGCAAGGGGGGAGGATGCCTGCCGTGGCGCGACTTTAAGGACAAGGACTCCAAGGACGAGGCGCGCTTGTGGTCCGCTTGGGATGTTTGATAATGCCCAGAAGGACACCGGGGGTTGTGGGGGTTGTGGGGGGGTATAGTAAGGTGGCGATTGGTGCCTGCCGCCGCATGACCCCAAGAACAAAGTTCGATTTGTTGCGTAAGAATAACGGGATATCGCCTGCCATGGCGCGATGATTGCTACATGATCTCCCAACGGAGGCATGTTATAATTTAATGTCGCAATGCCAAGGGCGAGGAACCGACGTGGCTTGTTTTGTGTGGGAGCGTTCACGGATGTTGGGTAAGGGTTACTGAGCGGGGGGATCTGACAAGGGGAGAGGCGGTCGGCAAGGGAATGGGTGCTTTGATTTGTCGGCTTGCGGGAAACAGGGTGTGCCATCTCTGTGCCAAGGACGTGCAGTACGATCCTTGCTTGTGCCACCTCCTCGCTCTTGTCTCGCGCCCACCATCACGCCCCTCCTGTTCCTTGTCCCACCGCGCGCCCCCCACCCCCCACCATCGCGCCGCGCCCCCCTCCTGTGCCTTGTCCCACCTCCTGTGCCTTGTCCCACCTCCTGTGCCGTGTGTTTCTCATCGCTTCCCACCTCCTATGCCTTTGCCCACCTCCTGTGCCGTGTGTTTCTCATTGTTTGCCCACGGCCGGGGTTGCCGCATAACGATGCAGGAGAAAGTGGGGCAGCTGAAAGCAGAATGCAGCCGGCACCCGGAAATGTTCGTCAACACGGGTGGCGTGACGCTGCCGCAGGAGTTGGAGGTGAGGCCACACCCGCACGTGGAACGACTCGACCAGTTAGTGTGGGAAATGGCAGAACCAGGGTGGTACCATGGTGGGCTAACTGTGCAAGGGGGCGGCAACAGCACACCGCGTTTGTGCAGCTGCCCCGGGCATTCCGGATCCGCCTGGCAGTAGAAGCCGCTCATGGTACCGTTGGTCATGTGGCCACACACCCCACTTGCACCCCATTTCGAGCCGCTCATTTTGTGCCCTTGCTGCCGCAGAGCCGGATCCGCTGTGTCTCCTTCCCTGTTTCCTGCTGTTTTGCACTGTACCTGTTTCCTGCTGTTTTGCACTGTACCTGTTTCCTGCTGTTTTGCACTGTACCTGTTTCCTGCTGTTTTGCACTGTAGGACCCTTTGGCTTGCAACCTGCCCGTGCTGCTGCTGAATTTCCCACGCCCTAGTTTTGTGCCGTATGCTGCTCTGCTTCCTGATATGCTTTGGTATGTTCTGCTACCTGCATACTGCACCCCATCCTCCCATTTGTGTCATTCTGGCCCCCATCTTCTGTCTTCTGTCCCCAATCTTCCCCGTGCTGTTGCCACAGAACCTGATCCGCACTAGTCAGCTAGTATAAATATTGGCTGCTGTAACTCCTGCCATTTGCCTCTTTTCCAGGTGCCGCAGAACCTGCCCCGCTATCTTGTGTTGCACGATGTCCCGCTGTTTGTGGCATCCTGTCCTGTTGTTGCATGTGGCCCTTCCTCGCGCAAACCTGCCTGTGCTGCCACAGAACCTGACCCGTTACTTGCCGTCGCAACCTGTCCCGCTGGTTGTGGCATCCTGTCCTGTTGTGGCATGTGGCCCTTCCTCGCGCAAACCTGCCTGTGCTGCCACAGAACCTGATCCGATATCTCCGGTGCCTCGAGTTTGAGCAAGACCCGGACTACGACTATGTGAACGATCTGCTGCTGTCGATGCAGGCGCGCGCCGGCATAAAGGTACATTCTACTACAAGCTCCCTAGGATCAAGGTACGCCCTGACATAAACACCCAAGCATAAAGGGTTGCTCTACTTTTAGCTCCCTAGGATCAAGGTACGCTCTGACATGGCGTAGTGTCCAAAAACCAAATGTCCTCATTTGAGGACATAGTCCTCGTTTGAGACGGGGGGGGTCAGGGGCGCGGTTTTGGCGCCAAATTTGGTCCTAGGGTCACTTGGTGGGTTTTGGCGCGAAACTGGGATAGGTACTGAGCGCGCCAAGCCCCTGGGGTCGACAGGGGTCGACCGTACCTGGAAAATATGAGGCGACGAAAAGTACCTACAATCGCAAGAACATCGCAATGCAATCGAGTGTTTTGTCCAGTGGCGGCTATGGGGTCGTGCCAGTTCCGAGGCTTGCCTGAATGTTATAGGGCATTATTTTGCCCCGGACGAAAACAGCATTTTAGATCGTCATCTAGTGATTTCGAAGATGCTATTCTTCACGTGCAGGTGCTTTGTATATGTCGAAAATTTTGTTCATGAACGGATTTTGGCATTGTTGAAGAAAATCTGAGAGCTACGTAGATCGCATGATAGGTCAGTTCGCAGTTCGGTTTTACAATTTCTTTTTCCGCCCAGGCGCTGCGGATATCGCGAGTATGGGTTATGGTACGCTTCTGGGCTTATGGGCGACATGGGGAGAAGAGGGACCTGGGCAGTTGCATGCGTCAAAGAGTCTCTATTTTTTCGTCGTGATGTCGCAGTCGCGCCTGGCGAAAACCAGGGCGAGCGCGAGCCATATTTTTCTTTTGCCGCAAGGCTGGGTGCTTCCCACGCGTCACCGTCCTTTAATATATATTTCTTGAGCTGGCCCGCGCAGCTGGCGGCCTGGGCGCACGTCAAGAGCAAGGTTCCGACTGTCATTCTCAACCGCATCGTTCTAAGTAAGCGTGTTAAGCGGATTGTAACCTATAACTCTCGCAGACGTGATAATTCCGGTTGCTTTCAATGCCCAACTTCGTGGTTTTGATTACGTTTATGTCCGGGGAATAACGGAAGTTTGCTGGGCAGTACTTTCTTTTCCCGCTGCGTCACTGAAAAGGTAAACGGCCTTGCGTTATCAAAACAGCAGCGACTAGAAGTCGCTGTGCTTAATTGCGATGTGGTAGTTTGATTCAACACATATACTGCCTTGTTGCTGAGAAGTTTTTCAAGGCTTGCTGGTATGTTGCCCATATGTTTCTAATGCTTCAACTCATGTCCAAGTGATCAAGACTGGCTTGGAAACTTGAGCTTGTCATGTTTACATTGTGCTTGTGTTACAACTTGTGCCTCTTTGCAGTATATGTTTCATATATAACGTAAGGGTTCAGCATCATGGTTTAGCACCGTGGTGGCAGCCGAGCCTCTACCAACGATCATGGACCTAACCTTGGCGAGTATTTGCTTCATATTTCACTCGTTGGACTGAGCTAGCTTTACACCTGCTGTTTGGCCTGCACCATGGTCCCTGGTTGCCAGTTACATTTTGTCCCCCCCCCTGGCAGGCTGCAGGGTCTAGGACTGCGAGGGTGTAACATAGACATGTTGTGGGCACCCTGGGTGCATTTTCAGGGCCAGCCATGACCTGGCCATGCCTTCTTTCTTGGCATATTGTTGACTTGAGTGCTATTTGGTCACTCGCGTAGCGACCCCCCTGCATTCATAAATCGTAAACAATTATACAATGAGCATATTTCATGGATGTTAAGCATTGCAACTCTTGAACATATCATAAATGAACATGGTTCCATACCCTACCCATGGATGTGTTGACATGTGTTAGTTATTACAGATGGTATCCATGCTTAAAAATGTCCTCATTTGAGGACATTTTCTTGGTGATTAGACAGTAGTGATGATATCCATGTGTGCTTGGTCACTGTAGCCGTGTGTGTGTAGTGACTATCGCCACGTGTGCGTGGTCATTGTAGCCGTGTGTGCGTAGTGACTGTAGCCATGTGTAGTGACTGTAGCCATGTGTGCGTGGTCGCTGTAGCCATGTGTGCGTAGTGACTAGAGCCATGTGTGCGTGGTCACTGTAGCCGTGTGTGCGTGGTCACTGTAGCCGTGTTGATAGGGTCGTATTCCCATCACCCCAACCATGACCTTGTGGGCAAATATTTCCCCACCCCCTGTCACACATTGACCTACCCCTTGACCTATTCCAATTGTTTATCATGCTCACTCACCACGGTAGCTAGCATTAGGTATTAGGCAGAGCCTGTGGGGTCAGCTTTCTTGAGCGTACTGTCAAACATTGACCTGCCCCTTGTCACACTGACCTGCCCCTTGTAACATTGACCCGCCTTTTGACCCTCTCCAATCGTTTATGATGCTCCATCCACAGGGCAAGAACGCGGTTGCCTGTAAACTTGCCTGTATCCTTGTTGTCATCAGCACGTGTCGTCGTCATCATCATCATCATCATCATCATCATCATCATCATCATCATCATCATCATCATCATCATCATCATCATCATCATCTTCTTCTTCTTCTTCTTCTTCTTCTTCTTCTTCTTCTTCTTCTTCTTCTTCTTCTTCTTCTTCTTCTTCTTCTTCTTCTTCTTCTTCTTCTTCTTCTTCTTCTTCTTCTTCTTCTTCTTCTTCTTCTTCTTCTTCTTCTTCTTCTTCTTCTTCTTTCTTCTTCTTCTTCTTCTTCTTCTTCTTCTTCTTCTTCTTCTTCTTCTTCTTCTTCTTCTTCTTCTTCTTCTTCTTCTTCTTCCTCTTCTTGTTCTTCTTCTTCTTCTTCTTGTTCTTCTTCTTCTTCTTCTTGTTCTTCTTCTTCTTCTTCTTCTTCTTCTTCTTCTTCTTCTTCTTCTTCTTCTTCTTCTTCTTCTTCTTCTTCTTCTTCTTCTTCTTCTTCTTCTTTCTTCTTCTTCTTCTTCTTCTTCTTCTTCTTCTTCTTCTTCTTCTTCTTCTTCTTCTTCTTCTTCTTCTCTTCTTCTTCTTCTTCTTCTTCTTCTTCTTCTTCTTCTTCTTCTTCTTCTTCCTCTTCTTCTTCTTCTTCTTCTTCTTCTTCTTCTTCTTCTTCTTCTTCTTCTTCTTCTTCTTCTTCTTCTTCTTCTTCTTCTTCTTCTTCTTCTTCTTCTTCTTCTTCTTCTTCTTCTTCTTCTTCTTCTTCTTCTTCTTCTTCTCTTCTTCTTCTTCTTCTTCTTCTTCTTCTTCTTCTTCTTCTTCTTCTTCTTCTTCTTCTTCTTCTTCTCTTCTTCTTCTTCTTCTTCTCTTCTTCTTCCTCTTCTTCTTCTTGTTCTTCTTTTCTTCTTCTTCTTCTTCTTTCTTCTTCTTCTTCTTCTTCTTCTTCTTCTTCTTCTTCTTCTTCTTCTTCTTCTTCTTCTTCTTCTTCTTCTTCTTCTCTTCTTCTTCTTCTTCTTCTCTCTCTTCTTCTTCTTCTTCTTCTTCTTCTTCTTCTTCTTCTTCTTCTTCTTCTTCTTCTTCTTCTTCTTCTTCTCTTCCTCTTGCGACGCGATCACCACAGGACGAGGACGCACATCACTGCTTCCCTGCCTGTACCCTCGCGCTCACGTTCTGCTTCCTGTCACGCTGCAATGGTTTATCACACGTCGCCCCCCCACAGGACGAGGACGCGTACGACTGGGAGCTCGCACCGGAAGGCACGAACGCGGCTTCCAGGTGTGGATGGTGACATGGGAAGTATAGGCGAACGGGTTTAGAATGTATTAGCCTACATAAATAAAGGGGCAGTATAGGTGAACGGGTTAGAATGTATTAGCGTACATAAATAAAGGGGTAGTATAGGTGAACGGGTTTAGAATGTATTAGCCTACATAAATAAAGGGGTAGTATAAGCAAACGGGTTGAGTTTATCAGCCTACCTGTCATGCCAGGCGTGTGCTTTAATTAACTAACTGATCCTACCTTCACGTGGCCGCAAATGATAAGGCTTTGATGTAGAAAGAGAGTGGGTGCGGGAAGAGAGTGGGTGTGGGAAGAGAGTGGGCAGCTCATGGGATCTGTGTAGGGTTTAGGGTTTAGGGTTTAGGGTTTAGCATTTAGGGTTTCGGGTTTAGGGTTTAGGGTTTAGGGTTGGTGACAGCGCAGCTCATGGGAACATGGTTTCGACCCACTCGTCAAACTCTGCTGTTGTAGCAACCGGAGATCCTACAGCCTTAAACCTAAAACGCTAAGCCCCAAAACAGCAGCAACAGAGGAGTGCGGCCGTTTTGTTTCCTCCAGGTCGTGTTTGTCATGAGAATCGTGCATGTGCTGATTTAGCGTGGCACGGGTGTGCACTCCCATGCGCTTGCCGAATCCCCCCATCAACAGTCATCATTAGCAATAAGCATCAGCAATAAGCATCAGCACACCTCAGGGCTTTCTTGTCATAGGGTTTGATAAGGTCACCATTGGCACAATGGTTTACTAACATACTAACATACGAAAATATCTATATACTACTACTAACATATTTACATACTAATACACCAACATGCCAACATACTACTACCAACATATTTACATACTAATACACCAACATGCTAACATACTACTACTAACATATTTACATACTAACAAGAACGGGGGCTTCGCCCCCGGGCCCCCGGTAGTAACCAATATTGTGCCTCTCCGGCGTTTGTGGCCGGTCTCCGGCCGGACACGTCACCTACTCTACTACAACCGTCTACGGAACCTGTGCACATTTAGGGCCCACTGAACGCGAGCAAATATTCCAGTCCGGGCGACCAACTTGAGTGAAAATCTGTGAAAATCAAAAAATGTTCGGTTTGAAACTGACCCCGTTGCAGCGCAATTTATTCGACCATCGCGCTAGCTCGAGCTGCGACATCCAGGCGGCAGCCGTTCTTTATTGCATTACCGAGCAATTTCTTTGCTTGAGTGTGGTCGCATTTGGCATCCTCTGGGCTGTTTTGGACGCTTTCTGGTAATTCGCGTGGACGGTGCTCATATCCTGAATCATTTACTGTTGTAATGGCGCAGCCAGCGCCCAATCTGGAAGCCCTACACGCATCCGGGGTCAGTGTACTCGAGCGTGCCCTGGCTAACAAAAAATCCCGGCGGTACAAGGATAGAGAGAAAGACAAGGGCCCTGAATTCAACGAGAAGGCCAGGGCAGACCATCAGGGACGGCGGGATAGGGAGGAGGGGCTTGCGAGGGGGGATCCCTACTACGTAAATAAGCACGCGTCAGATCTTGCTAGGCGGCGCAGGAACTATAAGAAAGGCGACCTGTACGTGAACGGGTGCCTGCAACGCAAGGCACTGGCGGCGCCGGGCTCGGACGCGGCCAAATGCGCGCAGGGGCTCGCCGACCGCGGCTTCTACGTCGCCGAGAATTTCGTCGCGGACGATTCCGACGCGATGGGCAGGCTGAGGGCGCAAAGCCTGGAGGTTGAACTGATTGGCCTGTTCCAGAAGTTCGACCGGCACGGGCAGGGAGTTGAAGGCGATGGTCGCCGAAAGATGGGCTTCCTTCCGAATGGCCCTGTTGAGTGGCTCTTTGCGTTTTGCGCCGCCGCCTTGCACCGCTTCATGGACATAGACTACATCCCACTCCTCCCCTACATTCTCTCCAGCGACGAGAAATGCAAGGAGCAGGCCCCCCACGCCGACTACATCCGCGCTGTGTCAAAGTGGGGAGCACGATACCCGCTTTCCTTCATACTCGCAATTGAGCCAGACACCAAGTTCGTGTACTGGGAGAATAGCACCCTGCACCACCACAAGGCGGACCTGAGGAAGGTAAAAGGCGTCCAGCGTAGGGTGTTGGAACCGAAGGTCGGGGATCTTCTCGTGTGGCACGGTGCACTCGTCCACGCCGGGGCCGCGTACAGGAAGCCCAACATGCGTCTGTTCTTCTACGCCGTGCCCCCGGAGATCGAGGGCATTATTCACGATGGCGTTTCACCTGTGCAAGCCAAGAATTAGACGTCCCGGCACCTCGTCGAGCATGACCCCTATTGTGTAATGCATGGCGACCATGCAGGGGGGGGTCCAGCCACGACGACAAACAGTGAGCATTATTAATTTATGCGTTGCATAAATGTACATAGGGAGGCCATGATGGTGCCAAGGGTGCCTTGCTTAATAATCAACGTTAACCCGGCGCGTTGCCCCAATGCCAGCAAGTGTTGATGGACCCCCCCCTTTTGAACGCCGGTGTGCGTGTGTGTTCCCTATCACCCTTTCCTTTTACCCTCTCTCTTTCTCCACGTCGGTCTTCCTCGAGATAGCCACGCTGCTCCCGTGGCCTTCGCGTATTTCCTCCCACACCATTGCATAGATTCAGTAGGTAGATGTTGTGGATAGATAGCTTTGCCCGGCAGACCTGTTTGCACCCATCCATCCATCCATCCATCCGGCAGGGTTAGTGCCCCGTGACTTTCAGCGGCCCGAGCACGAGTATCGGTTCAAGGTACGTAGACCGGCCATAGTGACACCATGGGAGCGTGAATCATCATCATCATCAATTACATACGTGCCATCCGTGCACGCGGACGGGCCATGATGACACCAAGGGAGCCTGACTCCTTTTCACCAACTACATATATGCCGCCCAGGTACATAGACCCCGGTGGGCAGTTGAGGCCCCCCCCCCCCCCCCCCCCTCCCCCCAACGGAATGCAGGCCCCTTTGCCGAGGGTGGGTGGGCACTGTAGGATGTTCTTTACTTAGGTCACCTTATAGGCAGCTTGGTGTGGTTTGATGGCTTTGCCCCCCCCCCCCCCCCCCCCCCATCCCTCCATCCCTCTAGGGGAATATGTGCTACATGGTCTCCCAACGGCGGCCATGTTATAAGTTGCTTTGAAGTACTGTACGTACACGCGCCGTGATGAGACCACGGGAACCTGAATTCTCGTCATTACTTACATATTACGGGCCCGCCATCCATGTACGTAGACCGGCCATGATGACACCAGGGGAGCATGCGTCCATCCAGAACTGATGAATGTAATTTCACAGTTTTCAAGTAGACAACCAGCGCAGGCCGGAAATCGGGAGAATCCGGACCATGGTAGCTCGACCTGTGCCAGGGCGTGCCATGTACCACCGGCACCATGAAGCAGCGGCGCTTGCAGCGAGTAGGGCACCGCGCTCGCACCAACCCGGTAACCCCCCCCCCCCCCCCACCCCCCCACCCCCGCGTGACCGCGATCAGCCCGGCGTGGCCGGCACCTCCTGACGTGGGCCGGGCCCAGTGATGCTAGACACCGCAACGCCCGCACCTTCAAAGAGCAGCTAGCAGAGAACATGGGGGGCCTAGGCCTCACCGTGATTTGGCCGTGATGATCAATGGACAAGGCCAGGTGGGCCCAGGTCATAGAGGACAATGGGGTATCGCCGAATAACAACCCGTGGTCAGTTTCAAACCGAACATTTATTGGTTCCTTACTCGAGGGGCGTGGTACATTTATTAGCATACAGAAAAAAAGGGAGTGCGAGCACAATACGAGTTCAGTGATCAGGGATGAGCAACACCAAGTGTATCGACCAGTAAGAACGCTGGACGCCTTTTACCTTCCTCAGGTCCGCCTTGTGGTGGTGCAGGGTGCTATTCTCCCAGTACACGAACTTGGTGTCTGGCTCAATTGCGAGTATGAAGGAAAGCGGGTATCGTGCTCCCCACTTTGACACAGCGCGGATGTAGTCGGCGTGGGGGGCCTGCTCCTTGCATTTCTCGTCGCTGGAGAGAATGTAGGGGAGGAGTGGGATGTAGTCTATGTCCATGAAGCGGTGCAAGGCGGCGGCGCAAAACGCAAAGAGCCACTCAACAGGGCCATTCGGAAGGAAGCCCATCTTTCGGCGACCATCGCCTTCAACTCCCTGCCCGTGCCGGTCGAACTTCTGGAACATGCCAATCAGTTCAACCTCCAGGCTTTGCGCCCTCAGCCTGCCCATCGCGTCGGAATCGTCTGCGACGAAATTTTCGGCGACGTAGAAGTCGCGGTCGGCGAGCCCCTGCGCGCATTTGGCCGCGTCCGAGCCCGGCGCCGCCAGTGCCTTGCGTTGCAGGCACCCGTTCACGTACAGGTCGCCTTTCTTATAGTTCCTGCGCCGCCTAGCAAGATCTGACGCGTGCTTATTTACGTAGTAGGGATCCCCCCTCGCAAGCCCCTCCTTCTCCCTATCCCGCCGTCCCTGATGGTCTGCCCTGGCCTTCTCGTTGAATTCAGGGCCCTTGTCTTTCTCTCTATCCTTGTACCGCCGGGATTTTTTGTTAGCCAGGGCACGCTCGAGTACACTGACCCCGGATGCGTGCAGGGCTTCCAGATTGGGCGCTGGCTGCGCCATTACAACAGTAAATGATTCAGGATATGAGCACCGTCCACGCGAATTACCAGAAAGCGTCCACAACAGCCCAGAGGATGCCAAATGCGACCACACTCAAGCAAAGAAATTGCTCGGTAATGCAATAAAGAACGGCTGCCGCCTGGATGTCGCAGCTCGAGCTAGCGCGATGGTCGAATAAATTGCGCTGCAACGGGGTGGGTCGGGGCGGCGGGGGCCTGGACACGACAATTCCGCCACACCGGGCACAGGTCAGACGCACTTAATGTCGTGGTCGGGCTCGACTAGGTAGGGTGCACGTGGCGGCTGCCCATGGCACAACCTACGAC
The DNA here is from genome assembly GCA_009746045.1 of Mesostigma viride. Taxonomy (NCBI): domain Eukaryota; kingdom Viridiplantae; phylum Streptophyta; class Mesostigmatophyceae; order Mesostigmatales; family Mesostigmataceae; genus Mesostigma; species Mesostigma viride. Next base: position 322,859 of record RPFO01000097.1, on the reverse strand, counting down.
GATCGGCTAAAGTTATTCCCCTGCCCATGGATCGTCGTAGGTTGGTATATGGGCAGCCGCCACGTGCATTTCAGAGCACGGATTCTGTCAACAAAACCGTCCGGCACACTAAATATAGTTGGATATTAATATAGTTGGATATGCATGGAATCGTGTCGTACTGTAATCTAGGGGATCACAGGCTGTGGCCGGCCGGACATTACTAAAGTTATTCCCCTGCACGTGGCGGCCGCCCATGGACCAACCTACGACTATCGCCTAAGAACAACCCGTGGTCAGTTTCATACCGATCATTTATTGGTTCCTTAGTGGAGGGGCGTGGGTTACAACTGGATGAGACAGCCAATAACCGGGCAACAACCCCACCTCGTTTCTCACGCACATACCGCTTGAATCGGTCGCAACGCCGCAATTCTGTGGTCCATAGGCCACGCTACTCGAATACGGAAGAGTTTGCGCGACACTTTTGGCAAGAGTTTGGGCAAACAACTTTAGGCACGCCCGCCAAAATCGGGGGGTTTGGTGGAGGAGAAAAGTTTGGCCGCAATGGTGGCACAAATGGGACAAACTTTGGCGCGCAACCAGGGGACGCAACCAAGCCAACTTCACGCATGTAAGGGAACCCCTACGGTCGACCCCCCAATCGCGGTCGCCGCGGAACGCTACTGGCACGCGGCAACAGTTAACTTTTAGGGTTTGCGCAAACTTTTCGCTGTCTAAAACAGTAATATAAAGGGCAATACACCAACATGCTAAAATACTTACATACTTTGCGCATTCATCAGCATCAAAATCGAGATGCTAACATGCTGGCTCTGTCTTGTTTGTGGCTGCTGCGTCGTGCACCCCTGCGATGATGCGGAATGTGGCTCCACCATCTCACAACTGCCAGCTGTCGCCCTGACGCCGCAAACCTGGCCAATGAGAGCGCAGCAGCGGGGGCGGATGGCAGTGGTCGGGCCTCGCCAGTTGGGCCCACTGGGCACGCCTCTCTGCGGCCCGACTACACCCAAGGGGATGGCAGGGTGCCGTCCTCGGCCAAGGCGGGTTCGAGGGAGCACAATGTGAGTGGGACGGAGACACACATCAAAAGGCTAGCTAGACGCAGAGTAGCAGAGGGTGGCGGAACACAATGTTTTCGAAAAAGTCATGGTATGCAAAGACGTTGCGGGCGGGTAGGCCCCTATGCCATACCAGCCGCCGCATGCCAGAATATGCACGTGCGGGCGGGTAGGCCTCATGCCATACCAGCAACGCCAGTGTGGCGGATAGTTGAGGAGCACCATGTGGTGGGAGGGGTCGTAGCATACAAGAAACTGTTATTCCACTTCCCCAGGGTGGCGCGCTTTAGGTCTGTGTGCAGGAAGGGGAATGCTCTTTGGACCACCATCACGTGTACATCCACACCTTCCCAGCTCTACTCACAGAGTGTTGGCGTGGCCCTGTGCTGGGGCAAATATACAGTTAACGTCGTGCCAGTGCCAGTAGTTAGTATGCTGATGCTTTGAAAGATGTGGTGTTTTGTTTGTCAATGGTTCAACACATGGCAATACCATCCTGTTTTTGTCGTGCTGAAAAAGTTTGGTGCGCTGATCGCATTTACTCATTTGGTCCCGACTCATGTGGTGTTACGGCTTTTCTCACATTGTACGCATTCTGTGTCTGCGTATTTCTGCTCCGCCGTTCACTGTAGCGGTTAACCTGAGCTGTTCACTGTAGCGATGTTTGTATGAGTCCTTATAGTTCGTGCCACTCAAACACGGTCCTCATAATCACGTTGACATGCCGCACACCCTAACCCCACTGTCCCACTCCACCCCCCCACCCCACCCACCCCACCCCACCCCACCCCACCCCACCCCACCCACCCACCCCACCCACCCCACCCACCCCACCCCACCCACCCACCCACCCCACCCACCCCACCCACCCCACCCCACCCCACCCCACCCACCCCACCCCACCCACCCCACCCACACCCCACCCCACCCCACCCCACCCCACGCCCACCCCCAGGAGAATGGTGCCCCCCGACACGACGGGAGTCGGGATGGCAGGCCCAGGGCCCCTGAGGTGTCCCGGCGGGACATTGGCCGGGCCAATCCCGTGAACAGCGCAGATGGCGGCGGTGGTGGCGGTGGGGGTTGGGGCGGGGGTTCTATGGCTGCCTCACAGCAGCAGCCGATGCAGGTTAAGAGGGACGGGCCCGGCTCGTCGCACCCAGCGAACAGGGACGCAGGGGGTGGCGTTCGCGTGTCGGATCGGCCTGGGTTCGGGGACCGGAAACCGTCCAAGCCGCGCCTCTGCTTCGACATGTTGCGCTTTGGCAAGTGCAACAAGGGGGACTGTAACTACTTCCACCCGGAATCGAGCAGGTGAGGGTGACATGGGGCAGTGGACACTACCCATAAGCTGCGTCTTGACTTGACTGGGGCAATCGGCAAGCTGCGACGTGGCTAGACTCGGGCAATGGCTAAGCTGCGTCTTGACTTGACTGGCAATGGGCAAGTTGTGGCGTGGCTTGACTAGGGCTATGGGCGAGCTGTGGCGTGGCTTGACTAGGGCAATAGGCAAGCTGTGGCGTGGCTTGACTAGGGCAATAGGCCAGCTGTGGCGTGCATTGACTAGAGCAATAGGCAAGTTCTGGCGTGGCTTGACTAGGGCAATAGGCGAGCTGTGTCGTGGCTTGACTAGGGCAATGGCTAAGCTGTGGTGTGGCTTGACTAGGGCCATGGCTAAGCTGTGGCGTGGCTTGACAACAGACGCGCAAGGACAGAAGCAAGCTTTGAATTGCTTTCTTTTGACGTGGGTTTGGATCGGCATTTTGCGTGGGGGTTTTGGCATGGTGTGTGTCCAGTTAGTTTTCAATGGGGCGTGTCGGGATACAGCAGTATGTCTTTTTCAACCGGTTTCCGTGTGTGCATGTGTGTGGGCACGCTGTGCGTAAATGCGTGTGTAGCAGTGGGGCGGCGGATGGCAGCCACTCTACCAACCTGTGCCTGAAGCACGTCGCGAACCAGTGCACGAATGGGGACGCCTGCCGCTTCTACCATTGGACCGCCGAGGAGGTGAGCGATGGTGCATCTATTTATATAATGAATATGAATAGGTGCAGCATATCGCAGCACGGGAGGATTTATGCTCACGTGACGCAGTCTACGTGTAATTTCATTCGTCAACCGTAGCAAATGTATAGTGTGCGGCATGCACCCTTCAGGAGCGCCGAGCAGGTGAGCGATGCTGCTTCAAGTAATAAGCACGAATAATGTGCGGCTTGTAGCCTATGAGAACACTGAGGAGGTAAGCGATGCAGCCAACCTGGTGCATGCGTGCATGGATGATGGTACGCATGGATGGTATGCCATGTAACCGGATATGGTAAGATGGCATTTTGGTAAAATGGCGATTTGGGACAGTTTGCCTGGAAGGTGAGAGACGTTTCATGCAGTCACACGCATGCATTCTTTCCTCCCTCCCTCCCTCCCTCCCTCCCTCCTCCCTCCTCTCCTCCTCCCTCCCTCCCTCCCTCCCTCCCTCCTCCCTCCCTCCCTCCCTCCTCCCTCCCTCCCTCCTCCCTCCCTCCTCCTCCTCCCTCCCTCCCTCCCTCCTCCCTCCCTCCCTCCTCCCTCCTCTCCCTCCTCCTCTCCTCCCTCCCTCCTCCCTCCTCCTCCCTCCCTCCCTCCCTCCTCCCTCCCTCCTCCTCCCTCCTCCCTCCTCCCTCCTCCCTCCCTCCTCCTCCCTCCCTCCCTCCCTCCCTCCCTCCTCCCTCCTCCCTCCCTCCCTCCCTCCCTCCCTCCCTCCCTCTCCTCCCTCCTCCCTCTCCCCCTCCCTCCCTCCCTCCCTCCCTCCCTCCCTCCCTCCCTCCCTCCCTCCTCCCTCCTCCTCCCTCCCTCCTCCCTCCCTCCCTCCCTCCTCCCTCCCTCCCTCCCTCCCTCCCTCCTCCTCCTCCCTCCTCCCTCCCTCCCTCCCTCCCTCCCTCCTCCCTCCCTCCTCCCTCCCTCCCTCCTCTCCCTCCTCCCTCCTCCCTCCCTCCTCCTCCCTCCCTCCCTCCTCCCTCCTCCCTCCCTCCCTCCTCCCTCCTCCTCCTCCTCCCTCCCTCCCCCTCCCTCCCTCCCTCCCTCCCTCCTCCCTCCTCCTCCTCCTCCCTCCTCCTCCCTCTCCTCCTCCCTCCCTCCCTCCCTCCCTCCTCCCTCCCTCCCTCCCTCCCTCCTCCTCCCTCCCTCCTCCCTCCCTCCTCCCTCCTCCTCCTCCCTCCTCCCTCCCTCCCTCCTCCCTCCTCCCTCCCTCCCTCCTCCTCCTCCCTCCCTCCTCCCTCCTCCCTCCTCTCCTCCCTCCTCCCTCCCTCCTCCCTCCTCCCTCCTCCTCCTCCTCCCTCCCTCCTCCCTCCCTCCCTCCTCCTCCCTCCCCTCCCTCCCTCCCTCCCTTCCTCCTCCCTCCCTCCCTCCTCCCTCCTCCTCCTCCCTCCCTCCTCCCTCCTCCCTCCTCTCCTCCCTCCTCCCTCCTCCCTCCCTCCCTCCTCCTCCTCCCTCCCTCCTCCCTCCTCCTCCTCTCCTCCCTCCCTCCCTCCTCCTCCCTCCTCCTCCCTCCCTCTCCTCCTCCCTCCCTCCCTCCCTCCCTCCTCCCTCCTCCTCCCTCCCTCCCTCCCTCCCTCCTCCCCTCCCTCCCTCCCTCCCTCCTCCCTCCCTCCCTCCTCTCCTCCTCCCTCCCTCTCCCTCCCCCCTCCCTCCCCTCCTCCCTCCCTCCCTCCCTCCCTCCCCTCCCTCCCTCCCTCCTCCTCCTCCTCTCCCTCCCTCCCTCCCTCTCCCCTCCCTCCCTCCCTCCTCCCTCCCTCCCTCCCTCCCTCCCTCCCTCCTCCTCCTCCCTCCTCCCTCCTCCCTCCTCTCCCTCTCCCTCCCTCCCTCCCTCCCTCCTCCCTCCTCCTCCCTCCCTCCCTCCCTCCCTCCCTCCCTCCCTCCCTCCCTCCCTCCCTCCCTCCCTCCCTCCCTCCCTCCCTCCCTCCCTCCCTCCCTCCTCCCTCCCTTCACACGCCTCTATTGGGGAGTCTCGGAGTACAAGCTTTTGAGTAGGTACCTTTCGTCCCTGATTGATGCACGGATGGTATGATCAGGCATATCCGCATGCTACTGTATGTACTACTATATGCATCATACTATCATACTATATAGGTAGTACTATCCGTGTGCTGTAGTTTATGTGATCAGACATATCCGCATACATATCGTGCATATGTCCGTGTGTGGCTTGCTGGCAGCGATTGTGCACGGTGGTACTGAACTGGTGTGCCGTATTGGTTGCGACACAGTGCCAAGGTTTTTATGTTGACGACTTCCGTGCTTGATATTTTTTGCGTGTAGATGCTGCTAATCGTTATTGTTAGAGTTAGAGCATTCCTCTGTCTTTTGCGCGCGGAAGGTGCTAATTGTATTTTGTAAAACATTTATGTATCTTTTGCGCGTAGAAGCTGCTGATCTTTGTTGCTAGAACATTTCTCTGTCCACACAGGCTTGCCTACTTACACACTTGTGTTACTCGCTGCTGTGTTCTCACTCTATAAACTAAGGCTAATATTGAATTAGGTTATAGTATTTCAGTCTATCTTAGAAAACAGTGTCTCGGATGTACATCGTTTTGTCCTGCGCACGGCTGGCGGGATTATCCACTCGAAGTACTTCAGCACTCGCTTGCAAGAAACCTCAAAACTTGCTGCTCATTTCTACGGTACACAACATTTTTACGCACCCACCTGCCCGTGCCGGCAACCCGCCACAGGAGGAAACCTATCGGGCCACCGGCGCGCTGCCACCTGGCGCGATGAGGGCCTACCACCACCCACCACGGGGCAGCGGCGGCCCCCCTGCCGGCGGAAGCTACAATGCCGAGGCCACCCCCAGGGATGGTGGTCCCACCCCTGGTCCCCACGTGAATGCCAGCAGTACCGTCAGCCCTCGCGTCGGATGGGGCGGACGCCAGGGCAGCATGGGCGAGCCGTCCGCGAGCGTCCCAGGTCCCTCAGCCCACCGCCAGGGTCCCCCAGACGGCCACCTGCGTCCGCCACCGTCCGATGTCAGGTATCGGCCACCCCCCGCGGACGTGGCGGCCAACCGCGGGCCCCCTCCGCAGCAGAGCCCATCGGGGCCGCCGCCCCGTGCGTCCCCTCACGCGGGCATGCCAGGTGGCGGGGACGGGGGGGACAAGGGGGGGGGCTGGGGGCGGTACCCACCCAAGCCTGCCGGCCCCTCCGCCGCTCCGGCCCCTTATCAGCGTCATGCTTCGCCACATCAGATCCCCAGCGGCGGCAGCGTTGGTGGCGGTGCGGGGGCGGCGACAGGGTCCGGCCCCCACCCGCCCCCGCCCCCGCCCGCACCCAGGTCTCGACCCAGCCGATGGGATGACGTCGAGGGGCCCCCTGGGGTGGACGCCAGTTTGCCCACGGCGCCACCAGGTGGTACCTCCAGGACACCCGTGCCGGTGGCAGCAGGGGGACGAGCCCCTGTGCCTGCGGTGCCGGATGCCAGGATGTCGGCGCCAGCGGATGTGGACATGGGTGATGAGCCACCCCCACCGGGGATGGACCCGCCACCCCCCGGTTTAGAACCCGAAATCGAACGGCTCCCTCCTGCAGGTCCGGCTATGGCGACAAGACCTCCCGGGGTGGGGTCGAGCCCACAGGCGCCATTTGGTCCCCCTGGGGTTGTCCCAGTTGGTTGGGGGAGGGAGGGGGCAGCTCCGGGGGGGCCCGTGCCGTTTTACCCTCCACTGCCACCCGGGCAGACGCGTCCAGGGGTGGCTCCCTCGCTTCATTCGACAGGATCCGCCCCCCCGCCAATGATGCCGGGGGTGGGCAATAATGGGGTCCCCTCCTCCCCAGGGGTAGGGCATGGTCCGCCCCGCCCAATGGGGTCTGATGCCCCGCACTCTACCTCGGGCCTGGGTCCGACGGCGGGCATGGGGCGAGGAGTCCCTGGGGAGGGGCCGCGGCTGCCCCCAATGCCACCCCCAGGGTCTCTCGGGGATCGCCCAGGTGGCTCCTCCACCGGGCGCGCTGGAGGAGGCCACGTGGCCCCTTACGATGACCAGCGGGGCCACTATCGGGAGAGGGGGGGGGAGAGGGGGCCGGGGCGGTGGGAAGGGGGGGGGGGGGGACTGAGGGGCATAGCCGGGGTGTTGCTGATGACAGCCGGGATGCCAAGCGGCCGAGACCTGGGGCGTTGGAGAAGGGTTTGGCCACCGCCGAGGGGAGGGAGAGCGGTGGTGACTGGGGCCAGGGGGGTGCACAAAGCAAGGGCCACGGGGGGGCGGGGGGGCTGACAGAGGGCCGAGGAGCGCCAGGTGGAGAGCGGCCGCCCCATGGATCATCAGGCGTGTTTGACAGCAGAGGTGACCGGGACGAGGCGGGGGGAGGGATGGGGACCGCCAAACGGTGGGTTGGCCGCGGAGTAGTGCCCCTGGATGGGGCCTGTCGGGCGGCGGGATGAACGGCAGGAAGGAGGGCGGGGGCGGGGGCGGGGGGACGGAGGTGCCGCGGGAGCGGGCTGGGTGGGGCCAGGGGGGTGGCAGGGAGCGGGACAGGGAGAGGCACCGGGATGGGGATAGGGATCGGGGGAGGGAGGGCGAGCGAGAGGGGGAGAGGGCGAGAGAGAGGGAGGGGAGAGGGAGAGGGAGAGGGAGCATCATTCCCACTCGGGTTCTCAAAAGGACAGGGAGTGGGAGCGGCAAGGGAGTCATGGGGGTCGCGCCTGGGGCCATGCTCGGCGGCCAGGGGAGGGTGCGGATGCCAGGAGGAGTTTGGACGGGTCCGAGGCCCGGCATTATGGCTACGATGACTACAACGACAGCGCGGAGGCGCGCTGGTATAGTGACCGGGGCGGGCGGGAGGAGGGCCGAAGGGAGGAGTATAGTGACCGGGGCGGGCGGGAGGAGGGCCGAAGGGAGGAGTCAGCGGGGCGGGGAGCGGAGGTGGAGATGTCAGAGGCTAATGGCAGGGGTGGGGGGGGGGGGGGTGGCGGCCGTGAGGATGTTAATGGCAGCAATGAAGTAAAGCCGGCGTTGTCGCCGGGTCGTGATTCCTGGCAACGTTACGAACGAGGCCGCCGGACACCACATGGTGGCGCGGGGGCGTCCCAGGGGGGAGGGGCAGGGCGGTCGTCCGGAAGTGGTTTTGGGGGGGGGGAGGAGCGGTGGGGCTGGCTGGGGGGTGAATGGGTCACAGGGTGGGCCAGGAGGGGATGGGCGGCGGGCCGGCGGGCAGAATAACAAAAATAACAAGGAGGTCGCCACGAAGGACGGGGTCCGGGCGAGCGGCGCGGTGAGGGTCTCGTTGTGGGATGAGGAAGAAGATCTTCGGCCGGAACTGGCGGACGATGAGGAGGATGGCGGTGGTGGCGGTGGCGGCGGTGGTGGCGGTGGCTCAAATGATGAGGGGGGCCACGAGCAGTGGATTAGGGATGGTGAGGAGGAGGAGGGAGCTATCGTGAACGAGAGAAGTGGCGGCCGTGGGAGGCAGAGGGGGGCACGACAGGGGGCCTGGGATGCCAGGGAGGGCGGGCAGGAGGAGGACGAGCAGGAGGGGGGAGTCGAGGGGCTTCAAGAGGAAGACGGGGAGGTGGAGGAGGGGGGGGAGGAGGGAGAGGAGGGGGCGGAGGAAAGGGAGGAGGACGGGGGGGAGGGATCGGGTAGAATGGAGGTTGCTGGTAACGGCACGGCGGGGGACGATGACAGTAACCACGACGCGCCTGCTGTCGAGCCGCTCAAGCTGGTGCCAAAGGCAGGCCCGGATCCTCGCAAGAACCCTGCCAAGGTCGGCGCGGGTGCGGCGCATGGCGGCGTGCCCCGCAGGACATTGCCGCCGCCGCCGCCACTGACGAAGCAAGCACCCTATAGGTATGTGTCCTAGCAGGGGGGTGGAGGGAGATGGTCGTATAGTATCCGCAACCCTTGCTTCGCCATGTTGGATGACAGGCTGGTACGTGACCAAGCAAGACCCCTGTTGGTATGTGCTCTAGTAAGGGGGGGGGGGGGGGGGGGGATGGTCGTATAGCATCCGCCGCATCTGCCGTGGTGGATGACAGGCTGGTACGTGACCAAGCAAGACCCCTGTTGGTATGTGTTCTAAGAGGGGCTCGTCTCTGGTCGTGAGATGCCTGCAGTACGCCAGTACCTGCTGTATCATATTTATAGTACAGGCAATTGTGGTTCTCTGAAGATAGTTTCTTGATAGCGAGATGCAGAGGGTAGCCGCTGTAGTTCTAAGTTTATAGAGCCTGCTCCTTGGCTAGTACAATCTTCTTAGAGTCCATTGTAGTGTCTTATGTACTGTCGAATACTGTGTTGTAGTGTCTACTGTACTAATAGAATCTTAAATTGTAGTGTCTGCTATACTGTTAGAATCTGGTAGTGTAGTGTCTACTTTATTTCATCATCTGTTTAGCAGCATTATGGTATCTACAGGCACTGCTCGCACCCAGGCTACCCATTTCAATAATGTTTTATATTGGGCTGGGCCGTTAGATCCGAGTTGACGTCTTCGCATGCAGCTAACGTAACATATCCAGGCAACACCCCAGGGCAGGATGCATGCGGCAGGCTGATGCAATGCTTTTATTTGTTGTGCAAGCTGTCCTTGTGCTGGTTTGATCCAAGCTGCGGTAATGTTCGAATCGCGCAGTAGCTAACGCATGATAACAGTTAACCCTAATGAGAACCCCACGCCATTCTCACGTAATGATTCTATTCAGCTATAATGGTTCTATTCATTTATAATGACTTTATTCAGTTATAATGATTCCTTTCGTATGTAATAATTCTGTTATGGCATTGCGTGCCTGTGCCTCTCTTCGCATTTCCTCTCTCTCTCTCTCTCTCTCTCTCTCTCTCTCTCTCTCTCTCTCTCTCTCTCTCTCTCTCTCTCTCTCTCTCTCTCTCTCTCTCTCTCTCTCTCCCTCTCTCGCTCCCTCTCTCTCTCTCTCTCTCTCTCTCTCTCTCTCTCTCTCTCTCTCTCTCTCTCTCTCTCTCTCTCTCTCTCTCTCTCCCTCTCTCGCTCCCTCTCTCTCTCTCTCTCTCTCTCTCTCTCTCTCTCTCTCTCTCTCTCTCTCTCTCTCTCTCTCTCTCGCTCCCTCTCTCTCTCTCTCTCTCTCTCTCTCTCTCTCTCTCTCTCTCTCTCTCTCTCTCTCTCTCTCTCTCTCTCTCTCTCTCCCTCTCTCTCTCCTCTCTCTCTCTCTCTCTCTCTCTCTCTCTCTCTCTCTCTCTCTCTCTCTCTCTCTCTCTCTCTCTCTCTCTCTCTCTCTCTCTCTCTCTCTCTCGCTCCCTCTCTCTCTCTCTCTCTCTCTCCCTCTCTCTCTCTCTCTCTCTCTCTCTCTCTCTCTCTCTCTCTCTCTCTCTCCCTCTCTCTCTCTCTCTCTCTCTCTCTCTCTCTCTCTCTCTCTCTCTCTCTCTCTCTCTCCCTCTCTCTCTCTCTCTCTCTCTCTCTCTCTCTCTCTCTCTCTCTCTCTCTCTCTCTCTCTCTCTCTCTCTCTCTCTCTCTCTCTCTCTCTCTCTCTCTCTCTCTCTCTCTCTCGCTCCCTCTCTCTCTCTCTCTCTCGCTCCCTCTCTCTCTCTCCCTCTCTCTCTCTCTCTCTCTCTCTCTCTCTCTCTCTCTCTCTCTCTCCTCTCTCTCTCTCTCTCTCTCTCTCTCTCTCTCTCTCTCTCTCTCTCTCTCTCTCTCTCTCTCTCTCTCTCTCTCTCTCTCTCTCTCTCTCTTGCTCTTCTTTCTGTTTCTCTTCTGGTACCCTCCACTTCCCGCACACGCCAATGCCCCCGCGTGACGCCGCCAGATGTCACTTCTCGTGGGAGCATTACCACGGCTCCGACTACAACGCGGGGTCGGAGGAGGACTACCCCCAGTGCACCAAGGCGCTGCCGTCCGTCACGCGCGTGTTCCTCGAGGTGCGTCTAAAACAAAGTCGGGCTCGCCAAGCATAGGTATGCCTGCCGTCCGTCACGCGCGTGTTTCCTGAGGGTTCTAAGCCTACCGTCTGTCACCATTTGTAGTACCCACTGGTATGCCTGCTGCCTGTCCCCGAAAGCCTGCTGTACCTGTACCTGTACCTGTACCTGTTCCCGTGGTCATCTAGGTGTGCATGCCTGCTACCTATCAACCCCTGTGATTACCTATTGAATGCCTGCAAAGGGCCACCCACGGGTTCGTGTTTATGGCGCGAGGACACCTCTAGTGGGCTTGACATCATGTATGGCGTAGATTCGATCTCATTGAGGATTTCTGCCCACGTGACGTCGTCTACGTGTAGATTAATGGTTTGGATGCGCCATGGTGTCCCCGCTACTGGTAGCGGTTGACCCCCCAAAACCTGGGTGGCAAGCAGTTTTAATTTGTGCGAACCATCTTGCTCCCACCTTGCCCTCAGCTCGCTCGACTGCACAAGCTTTAAACGATGTCAAACATATTTTCTCCCGCCTGCCCGCCCTTTGCTTCCTTTTCCTGCCCGCAGGCCATCATGGTGGTCCACCGCATCATCCTGCAGGACCAGAACTGCTCCGCACTGACCACGCTGGCGGACGACGCGGTGCAACACAAGTCCAAGCTGCTGCGGGTGGGTGCCTGGCTCGCTTGTATATGCTTAATGGTGGATGGGTGGGTGGCGGATGGCGCGTGGATGGGTGGCGGATGGCTCATTGTAGATGCTTTTTTGAGTGTGGATGGGTGGCTGATTGGTGAATGGCGCATGGCGCGTGGATGCATGGCGGATGGATGGGCGGCGGATCGCTGGTGGATGGATGGCTCTGGATTCTTGGCTGGCTGACTTATTGGTGGATGGCTCATGTATGGATGCCTCCCGTGCCCCCCCCCCCCTCCTTTTGAGTGCTAGCCATCGTCATAGTCGTGGCGCGTGTGGCAGTATCATCGGCAACAGTAGCAGCGAGAGTCACCAGGGAAACACGGTGCAGCACAAACGTCCGAGCTGTTGTGGGCGGGGGGGCATGCGGCGTGCCCCCTCCCAGCCCACAACATTCTGGGACCACACCCTCCATCTTCTCCCACGGGACCGCATGTAATTAATCAAATAGGAGGGTGGGGGTCATGGAGGAGGGTGCAAGGATGTAAAGTCTGAAAGTGTCTATGCGTCCCCCTGCGTGCTGGCGCTTACTTAATCAATCCCTCGATGCACATGTGGGTGACTCTTTCCTGCGGCGCGTGGGCGCCTCTGGTATCAGAGCCTCTTTGATACGTGCCTCGCTTCGCTTTTCTAGTGCCTCCTGTGCCTGCCTATGGGTCTTGGGTGCCTCGTTGGAATATGCCTCCTTCCCCCTCCCAACAGGGATTGGGGGGGGGGGGGTCATTCCCTCACAAAAAGGGGGGGAAGAAGTGGGGGGCTCATCTTCTCACACAGAGAGGGGGGGGCGAGGGGGGGGGGGGGGGGGAGGGGTCATTGGTGCCGCATCCGTGGGTGTCCCGTTCCCCCCCCTGTCCTTTCCCTGCTCTGGGTGGGTGCCACATGCGCACTTGCACGGGCCAGCAAGGTAAGCAGCGTCATGAACGTGGATGATAGCAAATTTCATGCTATGTTCGTGTTTTTGCCTGCTTCGTTGCCTGCCGGCCTGCCTTCTTGCTTGAAGACCCGCACCATTGTGTGATACGAGACTTATGAGGCGAGCAGCGTCAAGAGCCCAGCTTGCTTGCTATGTCAGCGAGACGGTCAGCTATGTGCTTGCTTATGTGTGCTTGCTCCGATATACACCCTTGTGCTTGACACCAGACCAACGAGGCGAGCAGCATCAAGAAGCCCGCCACGTCCATCCGTGATGAGGATGGCGAGTACTTCTCCACGCGGCTGGACCGCAACCGCCTCAACGATGACAACCAGTTCCTCACCACGGTGCTGCGCGGGAACATGAAGCTGCTGGTAAGGGGGGGAAAGGGGGGGAGCGGGGGGGGGGGGGAATAGGGGGTGGGGTGGGGTGGGGTGGGGCAGCAGGAAGCCGCTGGTAAGGGGGGCAAAAGGGGGGGAGCGCGGGGGGGGGGAATTAGGGGGTGGGGGTGGCGGGGGGGCAGCAGGAAGGTGCTGGTGAAGGGAGGAGGTGGATGAGAGGAAGGGGGGGGCATCAAGCGCCTGTGAGAAGGAAGGGGGGAAATACCTGGCTTAGGTGATGTGGTTGGGGGAGAGCGGGGGGCGCAACGCTTGTTGACACCCCTGGTTTCTTGCAGAAGAGTTTTGCGGGACTGGGGGGTGGGGCAGGGGATGTTTGTAGGAGGGGATGTATGCCCGGCTTTGGAGATGGATGTTTGCAGGAGGGGATGTATGCCCGGCTTTGGGGATGGATGTTTGTAGGAGGGGATGTATGCCCGGCTTTGGGGATGGATGTTTGTAGGAGGGGATGTATGCCCGGCTTTGGGGATGGATGTTTGCAGGAGGGGATGTATGCCCGGCTTTGGGGATGGATGTTTGTAGGAGGGGATGTATGCCCGGCTTTGGGGATGGATGTTTGTAGGAGGGGATGTATGCCCGGCTTTGGGGATGGATGTTTGTAGGAGGGGATGTATGCCCGGCTTTGGGGATGGATGTTTGCAGGAGGGGATGTATGCCCGGCTTTGGGGATGGATGTTTGTAGGAGGGGATGTATGCCCGGCTTTGTGGATGGCGGGTTTGCCAACAGGGGGTGGCTGGTGAAGGGGACGACGAAGGATGTCACATACCTGGCATGGCTGTCCCTGACTCTGGTGAATGAGTGGAAAGGACAGGACAGGGGTAGGTGTGCAAGCTCAAGCCTGCCTCTAGACTAGGCACCGCCAATTTGGCAGTAGCCCCATCATCACCGTTCGTGTTAATGGACTAAACTCTGCTTCAAAGGTTGCCTTCTTAAGGTATGGTGCATCTGCCTAGCTGCCTCTTTGAGTACCTGCTATTACAGATAGGTCACGTCAATATACATGGAATGTGTATGTTACATCGAGGTCCATTCACTGCGGATGCAATCTCTTGCAAAGTTTTTTTTTGGGCGTGTGCGGGTAAGATAACGGCAGGCTTGAGCTACCATGGTCCGGATCTCCAGATTTCTGGCCTGCGCTGGTTGCCTCATGGATACCATGGTCACTGTAGTAAAGTAATGCCATGCCTGCGCTGGTTATCTCATGGATACCATGGTCACTATAGTGTATAGTAATACCATGCCTGCGCTGGTCGTCTCATGGATACCATGGTCACTGTAGTATAGTAATCCCATGCCTGCGCTGGTTGTCTCATGGATGTATGTTATGTCTAGGTTTTTGGTTTTCTGCATTGCGCGTTTTCGGCCTGCAACCCGTCTACTTACCGCGTATGCGTGCTTGGTAAACCTTCCCTACCTTCCTTACATCCGTCCGTGCCTGCAGGGCCTGTGCCCCCAGCTGGTCACCGTAGAGCTCATCGACGCACAGAACGGCAATCCCACCAAGGTCGAGAGGGAGCCTCCCTCCGAGCGGTGCACGTGCGACCCGCGGCCCTCCACCGCCAGTGGCAAGATCAATAAGAAGTTGGCGGGCAGTTCCTCGGGAGGTACCGCCACCAAGTCCGGGAACCGGGCCGGACGCCCGCCCGGCTCCGGCTCCACCAAGAAATTGGCCAAGAAGGGCCCGGGCGACCAGGCGAGCGCACCCCCGAAATCAGCAAAGGGGAAGGGGGGGGATGCCGTCGGGGGCAGCCGGACAGCGATGGACCCTGGCAGCAAAGCAGCGAAGAATGACGACATCTCGGCGGCGGTGGCGGCGGCGGACACAGAGCCGCAGCCGGACGAGGATCTGCAAGGCTCCGCAGTGTGGGCGGAAATTTTGGGGACGGTCGACAGCCGTGAGCTCAAGGGGCTGGGCGGCGTCATCTTGTCCGGCAGCCGCAAGCGGCAGCGGTACTGATCCTTGCTCTATGCTACTTCCTAGAGATTCGTGATTGACTGTCAGTAGGTGTGTGGACATGCACTGAAGGCATGCTATGGAACAACTGTAGGTGTGTTGCTGTGCAGATAATGCACCTGCAACGTCAAGCGGCGCAACTGATTCCCCCAGGTCTGTCAACCGATGGTTCTACGCCCTATTCGTGCTCCATTGATAGAGCGATCCCCTGGAGAAGAGAATAAGTTCTCAGGCAGCCATGAGCAGTGCTCAACGAAGCTGGATCCAACTGGATCCACTTGAATGCTACATGCATGAATAATATCCACATTCATCGTAAGTGCTACAGACGCATACGGGGTCGGGATGCGATGGCATGCATGCGCTGATCACATCCAAGCATTGATGCGTAAGTTGCACACGTGATTCCATTGGTTGTCCTCAAAATAGTTGTATGGTTAAGCTTTTAATAATACTAATACTAATAATAATGATAATAATAATAATAACAGGATGTATCCAAAAATCTCTGTGCACGGGGGTCGGTTTGATTTGCAAAGCAAATAGATTAAGCCCACTAACTTTGGATGAAAAGCAGCTAATTCGTGATCATTCATTGTATTGCACATGCCTCTGTCGAGTCTGGAGTTAAATTACTGCTTGATCGAGTAGCTAGGTATAGGACTTTCATCCATGCATGCATGATAAGCAATATGCCCCTTCTCAGGGATATGTATAATCAATTAATGCATGAATTAATAAGCACGTCACTCATGTGTCACGTGCATGGTGCCAATACAGAGTAAAGGAACCTTCAACCCATATATACACATTGGAGGGAGGGCGCCTAGCTTCTCTCACTGCCGCAAGTGGGCATGCAGGCCACAGAGCGCTCTCTCCACAGCATATGGTGCCGGGGCGCAACACTGTGGGTGCAATACAACCAGTGCAATGCCATAGGTAGGCTGACGCATAGCTAATTATGCTACAAAGGTGAGGTGGGCTCAAGACGTCAGCTAAGGCGCAAGCTGATGGCCACGAGGTGCCAGATCGAGCTAATTGAAGGTACTACAACGCTGGGCGCTTATATATCATTTCAAGTGCTGTCTGAATGCCTAAGCTATCCCATACTTGCGCGCGCCCAGGCAAACTTGCGCGCGCCGGGCACCGGCGCGGCGCGACCCGGACCTATGTGACACAACTGCTTGAAGATGCAGGGCTTCTGGGACTATCCGTACTCCGCGCCCGCATGATTGACAAGGAGAAATGGGCTGCCATCTGCGATAAGCACCTTCCCGAGGGGTATGTTGCTAGCCAGGGTAGAAGTCCGCAGGTGGAGGTTATTGGTCCTGAGGATAGCCGCTACACTACCGCCTCGTCTGCCATTACAGTAGAGGACAGCTCGGATGAGGATTACATCCCCATCTAGTGCTTAACGGTTGGGGGATGATGCAGACGATATTTGTTTAAACTTTTGTGTAATTATTTTTCTAATGAGATTAGCATAGTACTCCTTGGCATGCCTTTGCGCATGACACGCAAGTACTTACTTACTTACTTACTTACTTACTATCCCATAATCGATTGCCCCCATCTTGACAACTAGCTTGAGTGCTCTATCACGGGGGAGCCTGGGGGGGCTTCCACAGTTTCTTGTTGACATAAAGGTCCCCGCCCCGCCAGTACACTTGCATGCGGCTCAGTTCTCGGGGCATGCCACGGAGCTAGTACTATGCTAACCTCATTAGAAAAAATAATTACACAAAAGTTTAAACACCCAACGGAGTAATTATCAAGGAGTAATTATGTTACAATTCAATTCAATTCAATTCAATGGACGCACGAGCCTGTCTCTACATGTGAACTCATGATCCTGTTGCATGGTAGTCACGGAGCATTAATTACCCCCGATGGCCTGGATGGATGGATGGATGGGTGCACGCAATTATCCTACCGGTCTATTCTACCTCTAGTACAGGGTAGAAGTCCGCAGCTAGTGGAGGTTGTTGCCCCTAGGATAGCCGCTACACTACCACCTCATCTGCTATACAGTAGAGGACAGCTCAGATGAGGATTACACCCCCTTCTAGTGACTATATCAAGTCGAGTTAACCAGCGCATGCCAGAAATCGGGAGAATTCGGACCATGGTAGCTCGAGCCGGCCGTTAGCTTGTCCGCGTTTACGAGTCGTTCAGGATGATGAATATGAATGGAGATGGAAATGTGTAGCCTTGCGCATAATTGAAATTACGGCTGGCTTACGTGAAGAGCGACGTGCTTAATTAAGATGACCTAGATGGTGAGGCCAGAAACATGCAGCTTGCTTGATCAGGGCGTGTGTTTCGAGCCTAACTGGCCGAGAGTGGCTAGTGGTGAGCACCATTGCTGCGATCACTCTCTCACAATGTACGCTCTCCCACCAGTCGAATATATTCTGATCAGACACTCCGCAAAGGTGAAAACCTTTGCGTTCAGTGCCAGGCCGCGGAAAACGCGGAAAACGCGATCTGCAAATGAATCCGACCGGAATCGAACTGGGGACCTCTCGCACCAATTTTGCTGACTATAGGACGGACGTCTCCGGATACCATGGCATCGCCAACTTACACCTACAGTCATCCGCAAAAGTTCTCCTGTCCGGGGAGTGATGCAAGCCTTTCGGATTTGGTACTAGATAAATCACTCGAGATCTGTGTGTAGGAGTACTACACACGTGTCTGCACGCGAGACTTGTTCAGTCTCGCACCGTGAGACGGGCTGAACACGGCTGAATCCTTCTTTTTTAGTAGAAGGGGGCGTAGCCGGTACTATCGAAATCAGCCAAGCGTATATTCTGATCAGACACTCCGCAAAGGTGAAAACCTTTGCGTTCAGTGCCAGGCCGCGGAAAACGCGGAAAACGCGATCTGCAAATGAATCCGACCGGAATCGAACTGGGGACCTCTCGCACCAATTTTGCTGACTATAGGACGGACGTCTCCGGATACCATGGCATCGCCAACTTACGAACATGACGTCGAATATATGTTTGGGGAAAGATGCGGACGATATTTGTAACTTTCGTGTAATTATTTTCTAATGAAATTAGCACAGTACTCCACGTGGCATGCCCATGCGCATGACACATCAGTACTTACTTATCTCTAGTACTCCGTGGCATGCCTTGCGCATGACACGCAAGTACTTACTTACATACTTATCTCTAGTAACAAACAGTCCTACTGGTCTATTTGATCTAGAGTGTGCCAGACGTACCCTAGGGGTCTTGCCTCGCATGCTTCTGCCTCGATCTATATCTCATCCTCGTTCAATAACTTATTCAGGAGGACAGAGCTACATAAATGGAGTTGGAATGCTGGTACGTTATGCTGGCTAGCGTTCAGAGTGAGACAGGTCTAGATGGCTTAGCTCTAGAGCAATATCGTGCGTGATCGGTACATTCATTCGGACCAGCATCCAGGCTTGTTCAGATACATTGGATTACTTTCGAACTGCGCCACTGCTGCAATCCAGTTATGCAAGGAATAACCCTCCACGGAAGTAAATACCCGTCATATCACAAGAGGAATGGCCCTCAACACTAATGCTATAATTTAAGTGAGACAGCTATTCCTGAGACCAGGGTACATATAATCACTCAATTTCACTTGCGGGCGAGTGCCTCGTCAGCCTCCCGCAGGCTGCGCGACAGGTGCAGGTTCTGGTACTTGAGCTTCTGGTTCTCCAGCGCCAGCCGCTGGATCTCCTCCTGGGCCTGCGGGCACCCGGGATTGTTTATGAGAAGGGAACATGACATTGGACCGCCATGTGTTCAGAAATAATTGTCTCACTTAACAATTTCATGCTGGGGACATAGATAGGAGTTTAGTTACGCTGAAAGGAACAGATTTCTGGCCTGCGTTGGTTGTCTCACAGATACATATATTGTCTCACTTAGTAGACGTGCAAGCTCAGAGGATTGAGTAACGGAAGACAATTAGTCGTAATTCTGCAAGCGCGCGTGACTAGCTAGTGGAAACGGACCAGCCACATGGCTACAAGCAAGACGATGGTTTCACGAGTCCAGGCATGACACGGAACACCTGTTTGTTCGCCTCCTGTGGCAAAGTATTCACCCATTACCACGACACCGTCTGATGGCCCTATCTCCTCTCGTTGTCCAGCCCTCCCGTGGCTCCCCCAAACCCACGACTACCGTATGCGTACTCAGCCATCACTTTGCCCGCCCCCCCCCCCCCCCCTCCCCCCGTAACTCATTCCCCTTGTCAAATCACTGCGATAGTCGCTTGCGCTCCAAACATTTACATAGCGATACATGGCCTCACCGTGTCAAAATACTCTATTTCATTTGCCTATTCAAACCACTCTATTTGATTAACCATTAATTAAATTCATTAAAAGCACGTAGACTGCGTCACCTGGGTACCAAGGAACCTTCAAACCCTGTACACGACGACGAGGGAGGGCGCCCTAGCTTCTCTCACTGCCTCAAGTGGGCAGGCCACAGAGGACTCGCTCTGCATCATGGTACAGGCCAAACTGCGGCCGGGTGCAATATACTGAGCAAGAGGTACGCCGATCGTACAATGTGGATGCTATGGCGCCGCCTCACAGGCGGGTTAATTTGGGAGAGTATCAAGGCCTCTCCCGGGGCCTAGGGGTTTTAGGGGCATTCCCAGCAGGGTTCACCCACAACCCCCGCTCACCCACAACCCCGATTGGGTTTGATTCACACCCTAACTAGTTCGATCGAATTATCAAAGGTCATTCTATACCATTCTTCGTTTGCCTTGCGTTTCACCAAACCGTTCGTGCAGCTCATCACGTACCCACCACAGGCCCACACACCCACTTTAGCCACCACTGTGGCTTCCCCCTTGTATCACCTTGTCAAATTGTTAATCCAACTGCCTTGTCAAACCATTCTATTCCAATCACCTTGTCAAAACGTTCTATTCCAATCACCTTGTCAAACCATTCGATTCCAATCGCCTTGTCAAACCATTCTATTCCAATCGCCTTGTCAAACCATTCGATTCCAATCGCCTTGTGAAACCATTCTATTCCAATCGCCTTGTCAAACCATTCTATTCCAATCACCTTGTCAAACCGTTCTATTCCAATCACCTTGTCAAACCATTCGATTCCAATCACCTTGTCAAAACGTTCTATTCCAATCGCCTTGTCAAACCATTCTATTCCAATCACCTTGTCAAACCGTTCTATTCCAATCGCATTTTCAAACCATTCTATTCCAATCGCCTCATAAACCATTAAATTCCAATCGCCTTGTTAAACCATGCTGCTCCAATCACCTTGTCAAACCATTCCTGCTGCTACGTGCCCACCCGTTTGTTTACATTGCAACGCGCGACCTCGCCATGTCAAGCCATTGCTGTTGGCTCACCCTATCATTGAACCCTTACATTTCTTTCACCCTGTCAAAGCATTCTATTTCATTCACCTTGTCAAACCCCTCCTGCAGCTCCTTCCGCTCCACACGCGCGCGCCCCAGCAGCACACGCAACTGCCACAAGTCGTCCATCGTGGCAAGGGTGGCCGCGTCCCCCCCTGCATCCCCGCCGGCCTCTGCAAGCCCACATGCAAGCGGCAGACGCCAGCTCAAACAGCTAAAAAATCCTTGCATACCCACACATGCGCATGTTTAAGCCTACTTACACCAGCGTTGCATCCTAAAAGCATGGCAGGCCCACCCATGCGCCTATTGCCACATGCATGGTATAAGCTACGCGCACTGCTTCTTGTATGCTTCTCTTTCACACGGCGCGAGGCCGATGGCAGTGTGCTACACCGGCAGGGTTCCATGGCGAAACAGTCACAGCAGCATTGTTCCAAACAAGAATGGCAGGCACATGGGCAGACCCACACGCGCCTGTCAAATGCCAGTGCGTCAAACCAGTATTGTTCCTCACCACCCCGTGGCAGATGTCCGCTCAAACAACCCACCAGCGCGTCATAGCCAGCACGCGCATGTTGTTTCTAGTTCTTTCCCGCACATGAATGGCGTGGACCAAAACAGCGCTGCTTCCTGGAAATGTTGCGCACTCATCAGCACATGTGGGCCTGTTTGGGGGGGAAAGCATGCCCCCCCCCCCCCCCCCCCCTACCACCATGCTGATAACGTGTATAGGAACGTGAGGTAGTACAGCTATCTATCAGCGCACTGATAACATGAATAGGAACGAGGTTATAGGGCTATCTATCGCAGGTCTAGACAACCCAGATTAAGGTTAGCAGAACAAGCAGAATAAGACGAGCAGAATAGCAAGCAGCATAAGGCGAGCGGAATAGCAGGCAGAAAGATAAGATGAGCAGAATAGCAGGCAGAATAAAGTTTGCCGGATACAACGCCTCCAGGTGTGCTAGCAGCGTACCGAGCTTGGCGACCGCGCTCTCCAGCTGAGCCAGGCGCGCCTGCCGGGGGGAAGCAGCGACCAAACAGGAAACAGGGAACGAGACAGCAAAGGCAAGTCATGATGTTCCGCCATAATAGAACGAAGAAGAACAGAAGTAGATCAATAAACATCAGCACGCAGTGGGAGGAAAAGGCAGCAAAGGCAGCCATGAGACGCCAGCAGCATATTATGAACCAAGGCCAGCAGCGTATACCAGCGGTATGCCAGCAGCGTATGCTGGGACGAAGTGAACTGAAACTAAACCCATTACCAGCATGAAAACAGCGAACGGCAGCACACCGTAAAGGCAACCATCCATCTACCAGCACGCCATCAGCTTAAGCCGATCAGGAAGCAACCCAGCAGATAGAACCGGTATTTGGAGGAGTTGCATTAGAGGCTGGGCGAATCCCATCAGCGGTTAATTTAAAACCATCGGATGCAACATGCTTGCGATCCAGGTGATGTCCAACGGCAAGGCCCCCAGTGTCTGAGCAGACGGTCCCGAGCAAAAACACCTCAGAAAATCTTTTGCGGCTAAACATTGGCACATCGAAGTCAGCCACATTGAAGCCTGCCTTTGACGATTGTTAAGGCCATGATACGGCTGCGCGGCTGCTAGGGCAGTGTGGTGTGGGGGCCTCTTGAGGAAGCAGGCGAGTTCGTCACATCCAGGAGGAGTGTGATGATTGTGCCTAAGAGACATGTTGGGCAGCAAACTGGCAGGCGGACTTGCAGTAGGATCGCACCTCTGCAAGATCTGCTCGAGCCTTGAACGTTGCCAGATCACCACCAGACTGCGTCGCCACCATGGTGAACACTGAGCTATTGTAGATCACCAGCTTTACAACAGGAATGCAGACTTCAAGCCTTCCAAATGTGGGCCCTCGGCGTGTCTTCCTGCTAATTGACCCTGTGGGCCTTCAGCTTTTGGCTAAATAAATTAGTAGAATTGGCTATCCAGTCTCCTTCCTGTCAAAGTCTTTCAAAGCCCGGTAGGCGGGAATAAAATGACCTGCAGGGAAGCAGTCTGTGGACTTCAGGAAGGGAAAAGACAGCTCTCGTCTGACGCCAGCAAACTGGCACGACCTTTTTACTGCTGCCAATACGGTTTTGTCAAGCTGACCTTACGTGTGTGTGACTTGCATGTGCCAAGTTTTCCTCGCGTCGCTGGCATTTGATGGAGCGCGAATCCGCCATGCCAGGTTGGAACTTTCGCTGCCCAGCCTGCCACCTATCGCCATTGAGCCGTCCATTACCGTCCGGCCTGGCACAGGTTAATAATAATTTAAAAGTCGCGACGCTTTGAGTAGAAACCCGTCCGTTACTGTAGGTCGTTCGGCATCTCTGTTGCGTGATTTGCGTCATACTGTTGAACGGGCGTGGGATTCCACTAACTGTTGAACGGAACTGAACCGCGAACATGTACACTCCCCTTGGGGCCAATCCCGACGCGGCTGCTTGTGCTGTTCAGTGTTCTGCGTGAGTCTGTGCTTATCGTGATCAGGCCCATCGGCCTTGTTGGGGGTCCCTCGAGAGCGCGCGCCCTGCGCCAGGCCCATCCCCAAAAATTCTCGTCAGCTTTCGGTCAGAGGCTCCAGATTCCAGAACAGAGGGCAGAGCAGAGGGAAGACCAAGAAACTATGGCATTCATCGCGGGCTCATCAATCTTGTGAAACAGTCGAGGAAAACCGGGTGTTGCCCGCTCGGGGATGGCTGCTTTTGCCAATGGAGCTGCAGCAGCATATCTATGATGAATTTAAGGCCCACGAATCTCATCATCACAGCGGCATAGGCTACAAAGCACCGGAGGAAGAGCCGGATAGCTTTGGCGACCAGACGCCAGCAGCTTCCTCGCATAGCTTCCACAGCGTTCCACCCCCGCCTGCACCCATGTCGGATCTTGACCTGAAAAAAAGCAAGGCTGCAGAAATTGCCGCGCGCCTTGTGGGTGCGGCGAATAATCCAAACAGGCGATTTCGCACCGATGCGGACACCTGCTCGTCCGACAAAATTTTCCCGCCCGTTGACAGGGTACCCGGTGTGAACTGGCTCGGTACGTTAGTGCTGCAGTCATCATCGATCTGAAAACCCGTAATGTGCGTTTCCCCCATTTTAAATCGTTGTTCCAAGGGTTTCGTTCTACAGCTCTTGCTGGTGGATAACCTGCTGTCAATGAAGGATGTTCCAGGCAAATGCGTATTGAATCGGTAATCGCGCCTGCTGTCGACACTTTGCTTGATTATTTCCGTTTCCCAGAACTGCTCAACAGCGTCGTTGGGCCAATCGAGAACGACTCAGGCGCCAAAGTGCTGATCAGAGGGAAAGGCTCCGGAGTAGAGGTTAGTTCTGGGTTCTTGGCCCGGCCGCGCACGCTCCCGCCCGGCCCGGCGTAGCCCACCGCTCAGCCCACGTCGGCACGCGCATAGCCCAACTCATGCTCGCCAGTCGTCCACGTAGCACGCGGGAAGTGTCCCTCGTTTGCCAGAGGGATATGGGGTGGTGTGCACTCCCAGTTTCCCCCTGCACCCAGTGTCCCAGGCGTGCACCCGCCATTCCTGACAGTGAATATTGTGCCCATTTCTTCCCTTATGTATCAGCCAGCTGTCCATCAGGTGACATCTGATAATCTCTTAATAGTTTTGATAAGAACGGGAATACACAGATGTCTGTCCCCTTCTCGTGCGGGACACATCCCATTTTGCTGAACATGCCCCCCCCCCCGCCCCCTGCTCTCCCTGCCATGCCTTTCTATCTTGATCTTCAGCC
This sequence comes from Mesostigma viride, assembly GCA_009746045.1. Taxonomy (NCBI): domain Eukaryota; kingdom Viridiplantae; phylum Streptophyta; class Mesostigmatophyceae; order Mesostigmatales; family Mesostigmataceae; genus Mesostigma; species Mesostigma viride. Next base: position 298,819 of record RPFO01000097.1, on the reverse strand, counting down.
TGACGAAGGGACTTGAATTTTCTTTTAATTTTTCTGGACATGCCTTCCTGGCCTGTCTCCCAGCCTTCATGCGGGTTATTTTTAGTCCGCCGCTCCGGCCTGTCCTGCCCTCTTCTATTTTTATGTTTCTCGAGAAAAGATTTGTCTCTTATCCCAAGTGCATTCCCCAACACAGTATTTCCCTGAAACCCTGCCCGGTTGCTCCCCTCCCTGCGCTCTCGTATCCTCCCCCCCTCGCTTGTCTATGTGGCTGCGCTCTCTTATCCTCCTCCCCCCCTCGCTTGTCAATGTGGCTGCGCTCTCTTATCCTCCTCCCCTCGCTTGTCTATGTGGCTGCGCTCTCTTATCCTCCTCCCCCCCTCGCTTGTCAATGTGGCTGCGCTCTCTTATCCTCCTCCCCTCGCTTGTCTATGTGGCTGCGCTCTCTTATCCTCCTCCCCTCGCTTGTCTATGTGGCGGCGCTCTCTTATCCTCCTCCCCTCGCTTGTCTATGTGGCTGCGCTCTCTTATCCTCCTCCCCCCTCGCTTGTCAATGTGGCTGCGCTCTCTTATCCTCCTCCCCTCGCTTGTCTATGTGGCTGCGCTCTCTTATCCTCCTCCCCTCGCTTGTCTATGTGGCGGCGCTCTCTTATCCTCCTCCTCCCCTCGCTTGTCTATGTGGCTGCGCTCTCTTATCCTCCTCCTCCCCTCGCTTGTCTATGTGGCTGCGCTCTCTTATCCTCCTCCTCCCCTCGCTTGTCTATGTGGCTGCGCTCTCTTATCCTCCTCCTCCCCTCGCTTGTCTATGTGGCTGCGCTCTCTTATCCTCCTCCCCTCGCTTGTCTATGTGGCTGCGCTCTCTTATCCTCCTCCCCTCGCTTGTCTATGTGGCTGCGCTCTCTTATCCTCCTCCTCCCCTCGCTTGTCTATGTGGCTGCGCTCTCTTATCCTCCCCCCTCGCTTGTCTATGTGGCTGCGCTCTCTTATCCTCCCCCCTCGCTTGTCTATGTGGCTGCGCTCTCTTATCCTCCCCCCCTCGCTTGTCTATGTGGCTGCGCTCTCTTATCCTCCTCCCCTCGCTTGTCTATGTGGCTGCGCTCTCTTATCCTCCCCCCCTCGCTTGTCTATGTGGCTGCGCTCTCTTATCCTCCTCCCCTCGCTTGTCTATGTGGCTGCGCTCTCTTATCCTCCTCCCCTCGCTTGTCTATGTGGCTGCGCTCTCTTATCCTCCTCCCCCCTCGCTTGTCAATGTGGCTGCGCTCTCTTATCCTCCTCCCCTCGCTTGTCTATGTGGCTGCGCTCTCTTATCCTCCTCCCCTCGCTTGTCTATGTGGCGGCGCTCTCTTATCCTCCTCCTCCCCTCGCTTGTCTATGTGGCTGCGCTCTCTTATCCTCCTCCTCCCCTCGCTTGTCTATGTGGCTGCGCTCTCTTATCCTCCTCCCCTCGCTTGTCTATGTGGCTGCGCTCTCTTATCCTCCTCCTCCCCTCGCTTGTCTATGTGGCTGCGCTCTCTTATCCTCCTCCTCCCCTCGCTTGTCTATGTGGCTGCGCTCTCTTATCCTCCCCCCCTCGCTTGTCTATGTGGCTGCGCTCTCTTATCCTCCCCCCCCTCGCTTGTCAATGTGGCTGCGCTCTCTTATCCTCCTCCCCTCGCTTGTCTATGTGGCTGCGCTCTCTTATCCTCCTCCCCCCCTCGCTTGTCAATGTGGCTGCGCTCTCTTATCCTCCTCCCCTCGCTTGTCTATGTGGCTGCGCTCTCTTATCCTCCCCCCTCGCTTGTCTATGTGGCTGCGCTCTCTTATCCTCCTCCCCTCGCTTGTCTATGTGGCTGCGCTCTCTTATCCTCCTCCCCTCGCTTGTCTATGTGGCTGCGCTCTCTTATCCTCCTCCCCCCTCGCTTGTCTATGTGGCTGCGCTCTCTTATCCTCCTCCCCTCGCTTGTCTATGTGGCTGCGCTCTCTTATCCTCCCCCCTCGCTTGTCTATGTGGCTGCGCTCTCTTATCCTCCTCCCCTCGCTTGTCTATGTGGCTGCGCTCTCTTATCCTCCTCCTCCCCTCGCTTGTCTATGTGGCTGCGCTCTCTTATCCTCCTCCTCCCCTCGCTTGTCTATGTGGCTGCGCTCTCTTATCCTCCTCCCCTCGCTTGTCTATGTGGCTGCGCTCTCTTATCCTCTTCCCCTCGCTTGTCTATGTGGCTGCGCTCTCTTATCCTCCTCCCCTCGCTTGTCTATGTGGCTGCGCTCTCTTATCCTCCTCCCCTCGCTTGTCTATGTGGCTGCGCTCTCTTATCCTCCTCCCCCCTCGCTTGTCAATGTGGCTGCGCTCTCTTATCCTCCTCCCCTCGCTTGTCTATGTGGCTGCGCTCTCTTATCCTCCCCCCTCGCTTGTCTATGTGGCTGCGCTCTCTTATCCTCCTCCCCCCTCGCTTGTCAATGTGGCTGCGCTCTCTTATCCTCCTCCCCTCGCTTGTCTATGTGGCTGCGCTCTCTTATCCTCCTCCCCTCGCTTGTCTATGTGGCTGCGCTCTCTTATCCTCCTCCTCCCCTCGCTTGTCTATGTGGCTGCGCTCTCTTATCCTCCTCCCCTCGCTTGTCTATGTGGCTGCGCTCTCTTATCCTCCTCCCCTTGCTTGTCTATGTGGCTGCGCTCTCTTATCCTCCTCCCCTCGCTTGTCTATGTGGCTGCGCTCTCTTATCCTCCTCCTCCCCTCGCTTGTCTATGTGGCTGCGCTCTCTTATCCTCCTCCTCCCCTCGCTTGTCTATGTGGCTGCGCTCTCTTATCCTCCTCCCCTCGCTTGTCTATGTGGCTGCGCTCTCTTATCCTCCTCCTCCCCTCGCTTGTCTATGTGGCTGCGCTCTCTTATCCTCCTCCCCTCGCTTGTCTATGTGGCTGCGCTCTCTTATCCTCCTCCCCTCGCTTGTCTATGTGGCTGCGCTCTCTTATCCTCCTCCCTCGCTTGTCTATGTGGCTGCGCTCTCTTATCCTCCTCCCCTCGCTTGTCTATGTGGCTGCGCTCTCTTATCCTCCTCCCCTCGCTTGTCTATGTGGCTGCGCTCTCTTATCCTCCCCCCCTCGCTTGTCTATGTGGCTGCGCTCTCTTATCCTCCTCCCCTCGCTTGTCTATGTGGCTGCGCTCTCTTATCCTCCTCCTCCCCTCGCTTGTCTATGTGGCTGCGCTCTCTTATCCTCCTCCTCCCCTCGCTTGTCTATGTGGCTGCTGAACTAGTGAGCCCTATTTATGGCGAGCCAAAGTCCCAATGTCGCCAGTTATTAGTGAGACAAGCAGTTATGACAGTACGTAGGCAATTAGGCTGCAACAGTGTATTAGGTGGTCAGGCTGTGACAGTATACTAGGCGGTCAGGCTGTGACAGTATACTAGGTGGTCAGGCTGTGACAGTATACTAGGTGGTCAGGCTGTGACAGTATACTAGGTGGTCAGGCTGTGACAGTATACTAGGTGGTCAGGCTGTGACAGTATACTAGGTGGTCAGGCTGTGACAGTATACTAGGTGGTCAGGCTGTGACAGTATACTAGGTGGTCAGGCTGTGACAGTATACTAGGTGGTCAGGCTGTGACAGTATACTAGGTGGTCAGGCTGTGACAGTATACTAGGTGGTCAGGCTGTGACAGTATACTAGGTGGTCAGGCTGTGACAGTATACTAGGTGGTCAGGCTGTGACAGTATACTAGGTGGTCAGGCTGTGACAGTATACTAGGTGGTCAGGCTGTGACAGTATACTAGGTGGTCAGGCTGTGACAGTATACTAGGTGGTCAGGCTGTGAGAGTGTGCTTGATACTTTGCCTGTAGGGCCAACCTACGATGGAAGAGCTCCGTCGGGGATGCAATTTGGGAGGTCTTGGGGGTCGCTGGGCAAGCCACCTCCCCCCAAGAGGAGGCGGCGTTTTGATGAGTAGTGTAGTTAGGATTTTCTAGACTAGATAGCTTAGAGTTAGGTTAGTTCGATTACGCGGCTTCCTCCACTCCACCCATCCATCAAGGAATATGTGCTACATGATCTCCCAACAAAGGCATGTTATAATTTAATTTAATGTAATTTGGGGGTCGCTATAGGGGATTGATGAGGGGATTCTGCATGGGACACGAGACGGAGCAATAGGGAATGCAATCCTGCACACGCAGCACCTCTTTTCTGCTTCTTAATGTTTGCAGACTCAAAATAAGTTGTCAAAATTAAATTCGATCATGTACATGTAAAAGACAGTGAAAAAAGAATTCTTAGCTCAAAACCTGAACCAGTGATTTTCTTTTTCAAGGTTGCAGCCTACCCGGGAGATTAAGTTGCATGTGCGTACGGTACGATCCGGTATGCAGGTGGGTGGGGGGTGGGGGGTTGGCACTTGCAGGGGCCATCGTCATGGCATTCCCGTGTGCTGATACCAGCTGCAGTGTACCCTACCAGCCCTCCCACCCCCACCCCCACCCCCACCTGTCCACCTGCCCACCCACCCAAACTCGCTCCACCCAATGAAACAACCTCCCAATGCCTCTGTGCGCTGCCACCAGTCATCCACCCATCACCCACCCACCCGCCCACCCACCCGCCCACCCACCCGCCCACCCACCCGCCCACCCACCCGCCCGCCCACCCGCCCGCCCGCCCGCCCGCCCGCCCACCCGCCCGCCCGCCCGCCCGCCCGCCCGCCCGCCCCCGCGCCCGCCCGCCGCCCGCCCGCCCGCCCGTCCGCCCGCCCGCCCGCCCGCCCGCCGCCCGCCCACCCGCCCGCCCGCCCGCCCGCCGCCCGCCCGCCCGCCCGCCCGCCCACCCACCCACCCACCCACCCACCCACCCACCCACCCACCCACCCACCCACCCACCCACCCACCCACCCACCCACCCACCCACCCACCCACCCACCCACCCACCCACTACCCACCCACCCATCACCCACCCATCACCCACCCATCACCCACCCATCATGCAACCATTACGCGACCATCAGGCAACCATCACGCACGGCTACTGAGCACCCGCCGACCACCCACCAGCACCCACCATGCTGGGGCGGGGTATTCCCATCGACGTGTGTACAGGCGCTGGAAACGTTCTTGCATGCCCTTCATGTGCTCTACCAACCCACCATAGCCACACGCCCTTCGCGCGTTGAACCAACCAACCATAGCCACACGCCCTTCGCGCGTTGAACCAACCCACCATGGCCACACGCCCTTCACGCGTTGAACCAACCAACCATGGACACCTGTCGCACCAGGAGGGCGCTGGAGAGGAGCTCCACGCGCAAGTGGTCGGCAGCAGTCAGCCCTCGGTCGACGCCGCCACCGCCAAGCTGACGGAGATCCTGAATGACGACGCCAAGCGGGCGGCCGCGCTGGTGGCGCTCTTTGCGCAGGCGCAGGCGCATGGTAGGTGGCTTTCTCGTGACCATTCCGCTCCCTTGTCGTTGCTAGCAGTATTTCTACTGTGTATATCTGTTGAGTATTTCTACTGTGATGACTTGGTTGTGTACTACTTTTATTGCCGTGTTGTTTGAAGTATGATTACTTCTATCATTGTTGTTATTCGTTGCCCTGTTACTTCGATTATTGTTATCATTTCTTTCCCGGGCAGTTTGGCGCTCTGCAGGCACAGCACAGGCGCAGGCACATGGTGCTTGCCTGTGTTATTAATTTTACGAGATGCATGATTATGCTTTCTTATGCTGTTCATTATGCTATTATGCTTGATTACTGTCATCTTTGCTTTTACTATTATCCCTATTTTCAGGATCAGGCGTAGCCGGAGGTGTTCCGTACCGGCCTTAGATCTTTTATTGCTGTCTTAATAGCTAGTTATCATTTAATATAATAATTAATATTAGACGCACGTGGAGTATCCGTATCCTTCGGCGGCCATTCTTGCGTGTTTGTCCTTCGGCGTCCATTCTTGCGTGTTTGTCCTTCGGCGGCCATTCTTGCATGTTTGTCATTCGGCGGCCATTCTTGCGTGTTTGTCATTCGGCGGCCATTCTTGCGTGTTCATCATTCGGCGGCCATTCTTGCGTATTTCACGCGAGCGCAGGCACACCGTGCGTGCTGAATGGCCCGCATTGCTATCATGGCTGTTGGGTATATCGTCATGACTATTGTTTGTACTAGTATTGGGCAAAATTATTATTTGTACCAGTATTAGGTAAAACGAACAATGTTGTTGGCTCCTGGCGCAGGAAGTAGTTCGTTTCTATTTGGGCTCAAACTCGTTGCCTGCAAGCCTCTGCTTAGTGGTGGTGGGGCACAGCCAAGTGCCTTGTGGCCCGTTAGACCCTAGGGGACGCATGCGGGATGAATGTTGGTGGTGGGCAGTCAACATCCGTCACTGCCCGCAGCACTTGGCCTCGCCAGGTGGCTGTTCTGCTCCCTTGGAAACGTGCTGATCCCTTCGGTCTGCTGCTGCCCTCTGCAGATGATGTGCTACAACAGTTGCTTGTTACATAGTACAAGCAAGGAAGATTTACCTCTGTAATGCTGCTTTTTTAAAATACTGAATGGAAAAAGTAATATTATTGTTATTGTTGATAATACAAAGTTGATCGGTTATGATTGTGAACCTTTTGTCTCATCCCCCTTACGCGTGTTTTGCATCACTGACTACCCTGGACATGGAACTACACTGGCCTGGACATTGAACTACACTGTCCTGGACATCGAACTACACTGGCCTGGACATTGTATGATTGTTGCGTCTCTCCCCGCCCCCCTCTCCCCCCTTCGTTCGCTGGTGCTATCGTTTGAAGCTGTGGCAGCCGCCGCCGCCGCCTCCCATCTGGCCCTCAGTGCTGCGTCGCCCGCGGGAGACTCCAAGACGATCCAGGTCCAGAATAGCAAGGTACGAATAGGCCACCCTGTTCCCGAATAGCAAAGTACGAATAGGCCACCCTGTTCCCGAATAGCAAGGTACGAATAGGCCACCCTGTTCCCGAATAGCAAAGTACGAATAGGCCACCCTGTTCCCGAATAGCAAAGTACGAATAGGCCACCCTGTTCCCGAATAGCAAAGTACGAATAGGCCACCCTGTTCCCGAATAGCAAAGTACGAATAGGCCACCCTGTTCCCGAATAGCAAAGTACGAATAGGCCACCCTGTTCCCGAATAGCAAGGTATAGGGATAGACAACCCTGTTCCCGAATAGCAAGGTATAGGGATAGACAACCCTGGTCCCCAAGGATAAGGTACACCAGGCTCACTTGGCGTTAAGAAGGAAGGGGACGCTTGTGCTATCACCTGATGCAGAAATCATGTGGTGAAGAATAGGGTACAAGTATAGAAGGTACACATAGGCTATGAGGTACAAACAGGCCATCCCTGTGGCACTACAACAATGGTAATAAGCTGTGCCCTTGTTCATGTCCAAAAGGGTGCACTGCCCTCAGTGCCCTGGTTCATGTCCTGAAGGATGCTGAGCCGCGGTGTCTACCGCCACCTCACCATGTATGCTGTGCTCAGCTGTGCTATGTGTCAGCTTCCTGGCAACTGTGACATGTATTAGCTACTTGGCTTCCAAGGGAGGCATGGTCCTGCGTTCTAGTTAATGGACGGTCCTGGGCCCAAGCTGGACATGGATAGTCCCAACAATCAGGAATGGGACTACAGGATTTGATGAGGTGGACCTGCCCCCGGAGCAGAATAGAGTGTCCTGCTTGGATTGGATAGGCCGCTCTCCAAATAACAAAGAGTAAGTCTGGAGTCCCATAGGATTGTTTGCCCTTGTGGCAATTAGGGGCGGGATGAATCTGAAAATACCTTCTCCCCTCTTTTGGTTTAGAGGTGAAGGTGTGCACTATTTTTTCGCTGCTAGTTCTTGCATTTGGCCTGTCCTTTCAACCTGTTGCTCCCACCGACCCAGATAGGCCTGGTCACCGGCAATGGCATCTGGTTTGCGTGCGCCCTGTTTTGCCTTTCTCAATGTTCCCGTTCTTGCCGCGGCCACCTCTCGCAGGTAGCAAAAGTTTTCCATAGAAGTTCCCGATGCAAGAAAAATGTATAAGAAAAGCCCGAAGTCATGGGCAGAGGCACTGGAATGTTTATCAATACTTTTGTACTACAAAAATCTCTTATGCTTGCCGTGGCCACCACCCGCAGGTGGGCTTTGTCAATGGCCACTTTGGCATATGTTGATCATGCGTTTTGCATCCTTGCCACCCCTGAGAAGTCCTTGTTGCTACCGAATTAACGCGAAATTCCGCCATGCCGCACTTTGTACCCGCAGGTGGGCCTGGTCATTGGCAAAGGTGGCGAGACTATCAAATATCTCCAGCTGCAGAGTGGGGCACGCATACAGGTGGGTTCCGGACGCAAGGTTTAGGTTGTAGGGCTCAGGTTGCTGATACGGCTGTTAGCTTTAACGCATGTCGGGGGCACCCATCCAGGCGTGCTGCGGACGCAAGGGTTTTAGGTAGTAAGGCATAGGGTGCGGACGAGGTCATGGCATCCGCGAAAACGTTTCTGGGGGGGATGCAAGGTTTGGGGGTGGTAGGGCGTAGGGTGCGGAGGACGTCATGGCATCATCAGAAGCCCTTTGTGCATCCTGGAGAAAGGGGGTTGCTATTTCAACTAAGTGAAGCCTGTGGTTGCAGTTGGACTGTGCCAAAAAAATTAATGTCCATTTTTCCCTGTCGAAGAGGGTGCTGCCTTTGATGGAAGCAGGCTGGACCTAATGATATCGTATGCCACATGCTTTCAGGGGAAAGGTCCTGAGGAGAGCAAAGAGAACTAGACAATGTTCTAAGTGGACCTGAACCCCATGTTTAAACTGTCCAAATGCCAGAGAGAACTGGCTGGAGTGCCTATATCAATGAGACAAATGTGCCTGTATGCCCCCTAGTGTTTCAGATCCAACCCGACGGGTGAGCCCCCCATCCTCGCCTGCTTTGTATGTGCTCCTATCGTCTTTGCCTGATTGCTTATATAATTGCCTACACGCTTGGTGGTTTCAGGTCCAGCGCAAGCCCGTTTGCCTATCTATCATGTGCCCCTATCTACTATTCGCTCACCTGCTTGCCTGTCAGTGCCTAACGTCCAGCGCGTCGCGGACACCGAGCCTGTTTGCCTAAAGATTAACTGATCCTATCTACTTCGCCTATTTCCTTATCTACTTGCCTAATCACGTGGTGGTTCCAGGTCCAGCGCGACGCGGATGCAGAGCCTGGCGCCCAGTTCCGCAAGGTCGAGCTGATCGGGACGCCCGACCAGATCAATCGCGCCGAGAAGCTCATCTCAGAGGTGGTCTATGAGGTATGTTTTTCTTTGGGGGGGGGGGGATTCATTAGGGCCATGGGTGCTAGTAGAGAAGCTCATCTCGGAGGTGGTCTATGAGGTATGTTTTTCTTTGGGGTGGCGGGGGGATTCATTAGGGCCATGGGTGCTAGTAGAGAATCTCATCTCAGAGGTGGTCTATGAGGTATGTTTTTCTTTGGGGGGGCGGGGGGATTCATTAGGGCCATGGGTGCTAGTAGAGAAGCTCATCTCGGAGGTGGTCTATGAGGTATGTTTTTCTTTGGGGGGCGGGGGGATTCATTAGGGCCATGGGTGCTAGTAGAGAATCTCATCTCAGAGGTGGTCTATGAGGTATGTTTTTCTTTGGGGGGCGGGGGGATTCATTAGGGCCATGGGTGCTAGTAGAGAATCTCATCTCGGAGGTGGTCTATGAGGTATGTTTTTCTTTGGGGGGCGGGGGGATTCATTAGGGCCATGGGTGCTAGTAGAGAATCTCATCTCAGAGGTGGTCTATGAGGTATGTTTTTCTTTGGGGGGCGGGGGGATTGATTAGGGCCATGGGTGCTAGTAGAGAATCTCATCTCGGAGGTGGTCTATGAGGTATGTTTTTCTTTTGGGGGGGCGGGGGGATTCATTAGGGCCATGGGTGCTAGTAGAGAATCTCATCTCAGAGGTGGTCTATGAGGTATGTTTTTCTTTGGGGGCGGGGGGATTCATTAGGGCCATGGGTGCTAGTAGAGAATCTCATCTCAGAGGTGGTCTATGAGGTATGTTTTTCTTTGGGGGGCGGGGGATTCATTAGGGCCATGGGTGCTAGTAGAGAATCTCATCTCAGAGGTGGTCTATGAGGTATGTTTTTCTTTGGGGGGGCGGGGGATTCATTAGGGCCATGGGTGCTAGTAGAGAATCTCATCTCAGAGGTGGTCTATGAGGTATGTTTTTCTTTGGGGGGGCGGGGGGATTCATTAGGGCCATGGGTGCTAGTAGAGAATCTCATCTCAGAGGTGGTCTATGAGGTATGTTTTTCTTTGGGGTGGCGGGGGGATTCATTAGGGCCATGGGTGCTAGTAGAGAATCTCATCTCAGAGGTGGTCTATGAGGTATGTTTTTCTTTGGGGGGGCGGGGGATTCATTAGGGCCATGGGTGCTAGTAGAGAATCTCATCTCGGAGGTGGTCTATGAGGTATGTTTTTCTTTTGGGGGGCGGGGGATTCATTAGGGCCATGGGTGCTAGTAGAGAATCTCATCTCAGAGGTGGTCTATGAGGTATGTTTTTCTTTTGGGGGGGCGGGGGGATTCATTAGGGCCATGGGTGCTAGTAGAGAAGCTCATCTCAGAGGTGGTCTATGAGGTATGTTTTTCTTTGGGGGGGCGGGGGGATTCATTAGGGCCATGGGTGCTAGTAGAGAATCTCATCTCGGAGGTGGTCTATGAGGTATTTTTTTGCTTGGGAGGAGGGGGGGAGGGGGGGGGGGGATTGATTAGGGCCATGGATGCTAGTAGAGAAGCTTATACCAGACGGGTGTTTTGAGGTGGGCTGGGGTGGGGGGCGTGGGTGCTTTTGTAGGGGTGCTGGTAGAGAAGCTCATCTTAGAGGTGGTCTATAATTTGGGATTGGGGGAGCTTTCTTCTTCCTCTGGTCCTCCAAACGCTTCCTGACGTCCTCTCCCGCCACCCCTGGCCCCCCGTGTTTCGCTGGTTCCCACGGCTCGCGCCGCCTGCCTCTCCCCCCTCCCTGTAGCAAGTGACGGCGGTGGGTGCGAACGCGGGCCAGCGGATGCCCCTCCCCGGCGTAAACACTGTGACCATGAAGGTGCCCAACAACAAAGTGGGCCTCATCATCGGAAAAGGAGGCGAGACGATCAAGATGCTGCAGAGCACTTCTGGCGCGCGCATCCAGGTACGCTCTCGTGACGCAGTCCACGTGTGAATTAAATGAATCCAGAAAGGTTGTTTCTACGTGTGCCGTCATGGCATCATCGGGGTGGCCCTAGTTTTTGGCAAGTTGACAGAAGTAGTTAGTAGACACGGGCTGACTTGGTCAAGGTAAGCCTGCCCCCTCCGCACAGTACCCACTTCGCTCCCTTGTCGTTTGTTTCTTTTTTCCCCCTTCACCGAAAAGTATTCTTTTGGTCTGCTTTCATTTCATTCTGCAGCAGCGTTCATTCACAAGCAGCATCTCGCAATGGCACTACTGGGATACTCCCGTGTATGCTTTTTCAATTTTTCTTTTCACCATTTCATCCTCATCCTATATATTTTATATCATCATTTCATTCCGTGTGCTCATCATAAATGCTTTCCTATCTCCATTTGCAATTTTTTATATCTCCATGATCTCACGAGCCGTGCCACTATGTGTGTAGGGCTTCCTTGACATGCCACTACGGGAGTACATGGTGGCGCCTTGGGAGCATGGGCATGTCTTTCTAAACTGCGCAAATGCGATTATCTGGGCCATCTAGAGAATAGACACGGGGGTCTGCCGAGAGGAGAAGAGACATGCCGTGCCCCCGCACTGCGCTGTGTGCCCACGACCTGCTCATGACACTTGCCACTGTCCACTTGACGCAGCCCTGGCGCATCTGATCATGCTAGGGCTTGCCCATCAGTGCACGATTGCGCAGTCTGCCTACTCCATTGACCTCATGGCACACGCCAGAGTTGTGATCGAACGCGAGTGCACTTCCATCAAAGCGCGGCTGTACATAACGGGGTGCCCCAGTTGGGAGTAGAGCCATCAGTACCTCATACCGCCCGCCTACAACCTGCTCACATACCGCCAAATCTTTCTACGGCTTGGCAAGACAACCCCCCCACACCGCCGCCCACAAGTATCCCACAATTATCGTAAAGGGTTGGGCTTGTGATTATGTGGTTCTCCACGCTGGTAGTACATTAAGACACGGACACTAAACATTTAAGACACTGACACTAAACATCGATAGTGCAAAGTTCCTTAGACAGGGGGTTGTTACCCCATCTACCCCCACGCACCCCCACCCACCCCCACCCACCCCCACCCACCCCCACCCACCCCCACCCACCCCACCCCACCCCCACCCACCCCGCCTCACCTTGAACCTGCACTTCTCCCAACGAGTTCTCACCCTTCTACCCATTCCGACCCCCCCATCCCAGGTGCAAAGCGACCGGGAGACGCCACCTGGCGCACTCGAGCGCACCGTGACCCTCATCGGCGGCAAGGCCCAGACGGCCGCTGCGGAGAAGCTCATCCACGAGGTGATGGCGGAAGGGCATAAGACAGGCATGGGCGGCGGGATGGGCCAAGCACGCGGACAAGGCGGACCGATGGGGGGTGGCCCCATGGGGGGCTATGGTGCCGGAGCGATGGGCGGGGGCTATGGCGCCCCAGGGGGTGGCGGGTATGGTGCCGGGGGTGGCGCCCCCGGCGGGGATTACGGGGCGGCTGGATACGGCCAAGTGATGGGCGGGTACGGCGGTCAGCAGGGGGCATACGCGCAGCAGCAGGCGGCAGCATACCAGCAATACGCGCAGCAGGCGGCGGCCATGTACAACCCGTCGGCGGCGCAGCCTGGGATGTATGGGAGCATGCCCCAGCAGGCGCCGGGGATGACCGCGTCGGGCGTGGGCCAGGGTGGTGCGGATGCCAGTGGGATGGCGGGCACGAGCCAGTCGTCAGCGGCGGCCCTCCCGCAGGCAGCGCAGTACGCCCCGTATTATGGCCAGCCGCCGCAGCAACCCTGGGGGGCACCCCAGCCGCCACAGCCCCCTCAGCCACCCCAGGCCGCCCCAGGGACTGCCGCCGGCGACATGGCGGCGTACTACCAGTATTATGCGGCGTACGGCCAAGGCATGGCGGGCAGCCAGGCGTACGGTGCGCCCATGCAGGGGGGCTACTATGGCACCCAGGGCTATAGTGCGCCGGCGGGCATGGGGTATGACATGTCGGCGTATTACGGGCAGGGGGCAGGGCAGCCGCCGCAGCCCCCTGGGAGGCAGTAGGCAGTTGAGGGGGGGGGGGGGGGGGGAGGTTGTAGCAGGCAACAGGCAGGCCCGAATGAGGTAGCAGCGAGCTAAGGTTTGTACTTGTTAGTGGTGACGGGAGTGGTCCGGGCATGGCCCATCGCGTGGCATCCAAATACCTTTCAGTCGCCTCAATACTTCCATCGTGGAGGGTGTGTTCTAGAGCATCAAGCTTGGCATTGACCGCTTGGATGGTCGGCAGCGCTCTTGGTGGAACGTAGAGGAGGGGCCGACTACAGGTTTTTTGGGTGGATCGCTTGCCAGTTTATTAGTTGTCATAAAACAGGATGAAATCTATGCCAGAGGAGTTAGTTCAAAAACCGCTGGAGCTTTGCTGAGTTTTCACGTTTTTTTTTTTTGCGTATCAGTCGGCAGCATCTAGTTTACTATTTGTTCGCCTACGAAACGATAAAACGTGGTGCAAAGAAGTTGTAGACAACTTGAGTTTTTCCGTGGCATGCCTTTGCGCATGACACGCAAGTACTTACTTACTTAGACAACTTGAGCCAGGGAAACTGTTAAGTGGCAACTGTGGTGTCCGGTGGCTGTTGGCTTATTATGGGCTGAACTGGCATCCCTTCCTGCCTGCCTGCCTGCCTGCCTGCATGCTGTGTTGGTTGAGCTGCGGATAGGAACGCATGCTCTGACATATTTCACAAATTGCCTCATGCAAGTGTCTTGGGGCTATGCCAGGATGTAGCAAGCTTGCATCGGCAAAGCCATGTGTTCCTGCACTACTTGCGTGCCATGTGCAGAGGCATGTCACGGAGTGCTGTGCTAATCTCATTATAGTAGTTGTCTCCTAATAAAATATTGACATTTATAAAAGTTATTTGAAAAGAAATATCGTCTGCATATCATGCCCCAATTTTGTGCTGTTATTTTTTCTTACTACTATGAGATCAGCAAAGTACTCCGTGGCATGCCTATCAAGCTATCGATCAAGCTGTCGAGCTATCGACCTTTCAAGCTATCAAGCTATCGACATCAGCCTGCCCAGCAGATCTCGCTATTTTTCTGCACATTATGGCGGCACCACGCACATGATCAGTGCGCCTGCGCCCCCTGGCATCGTCTAGGTGCTATCAAACGTAGATATGGAGGTCCCCGCATCGTCTTCAGCTTCTGTCGCCGATTCTCTTGATGCCCAGATTTGCCGAAAATTAACAAAATCGCCAACGACATTGTCGCCGCCGAGAACGTACGCTGCTCACAAGAGTGACCCAAGACTTCGTAAGCAGCCCAAATGGCGGTTGAATCCTCCTTGCCGGACAACATTCCTGCATCCTTATACACGCCAGGCCAGCAATTGAGCCTGGACGACATCGCTGCCTTACTCGCCTTCAACGACGCCGCTGTGCTACGCGTGCTGAAGCTCCGCAACGAACACGACGCCCCGATTCCCAAGCCTCGCAGCGGCCAGGTTATGGAGGCTGCTTCGGATGAGTGGCCTCAGTGGGAGCCTAAGGATTGCCGACTTGCCTGTGTAACAAGCAAAAATGATTTGTTGTTACATCCTTTGTTTTGTGAACGTTTGGCTTTTATACGAGGACTTTTGGATCAGTATAGAGAAAGTTATGAGGTTTTCCAAGAAGGCGGTACTTGAAACTTGTACTTTGTCAACCGACTGTTAGAAGCCCTTATTGGTGGTGGCCTGATCCACGTGGGGTTATAGTTTGTTGGTCGGTACTACCAAGTCTTAAATGCTCCTTGGGGCCGGACTTTAGTGCTTACTGCAGATTCAGGATCTTATGTCTAGATTCTGCCAGGCTGTGTGTGGTCAGTGTTGTTCTGTTTTGTGTGACTAGGATGGATACGAAGATCTCGTTTAGAATTCCATGATTTTGATGGGTTCTCTTCAGGCTAAGGTTGAAGCATGCTCGACAAGCACATCAATATCAAGGACGTGGGGTCGCCATTGTTGACACGTTGGTTTTGATCCATCATGGTATAATCAAGCTTGTCTTTGTTGTCCATTCATAAGAGGCCCAGGCTTTGATACTAGACTACTTTCAGTTCCACAGATCGAAGAAGTCTAGGGCACAAGCTTGTCTTTGTGTCTACAAGGGGTGTGGTTTCCTAAATCACGTGCGCTGTGGAATCTCCATCTCAACGTTGCCTGGATATTTGAAGATCTGTGACTCAGGAAGGCAACCCAGGTAAAAGATCTTTCATACTACTATTTGGACTATGGATGATGCTGATGATCGTTTTTAGTCGTTACAGCCTGTCTTCTTTCGTGCTGCCCTGAACTCGTCGAGCTGCCGGCGCCGGCCATCGCCAGGCCAGCCCCCGCGGACGATGCTACCGTGCTGTTGCAGAGCCGAACGCAGTCTCTTACGTCTGTACGTGCAGGGCGACATCAAGGCCATGGCGGACGGGCGTCTGCTGCTACGACGGCCTCACTGCTGGAGCTGATGAAAGCCCTGGCAGCCCCCGCCAAACCTACCTCGTTCGCCGACGTTACCGGCAAGAACTTGATTGCAATTGTTCAGCAGGCGGCCACCAAGTCTGCCGCTACCGCTAGCTGCTGTCTCACAGATCCCAGTACTAAACAACGCCGACGCAATATTGTAATCAAGAACTTTCAGACAGGCGAGCATGCAAAAGCAAATGAGACAGCAAGCACTCTTGCCGTTTCTGGGTGTGATGCAGCTCATGCAGGAACCGTATGGTCATTGAACGAGCCATTCGGCTGCCTGCAGCCCTATGGGCTGGGTCGTCGTCACCATATGGCATCCATGTGCACACGACAAACGCCTCGATCTAGCTTGCTGGGAGCACGGATCGCCTGCTCATGACCACCGACTAAAGCTAGCCTCGACGAGGACTACACGCCGGCGCAATTGAAGGCGAGGAGCGCGGTGTGGAACAGCCCCGGCGTCCAGGCGGTGAGGGCGCAACAGACACCGGGTAAGCGCACTAACTAAGATGCGTCTGCTCCATGCAGGATGGCTCCTTTGCAGCATTCTTTAACGGTGTTCAGCTTAACACCCCGGGAGCAGAGTCTCGCGCGGTGTCTAGTAAGAAGGGTGCTGCCTCTGGTGGTGCCAGTAGGTAGACAACCTTCCTCGTCGGCTAGCTCGCCGGTACCAGGCTTCGGGGACAGCTAGCCTCTAAACAGCCCCCCCCCGCTCCACCCTCATGCCTCGACCTAGTCGGGTGATAGACATGGTGGTGCCGGTATTTCGGGCTAGAACGACATCCGTGTCAACCGGCTGTCAGATTCGTAAAACAAAACGCTTGCTAGATTACCTAGTAACGCTAGGCTCGGCGTTGCGCAATCAACCCCCCCCCCCCCCCGATTACCCCGAGCAGGCAGCAGGCTCGCATCCTACACCTGCAGGACAAAATCCATGCGATGAAAAGCACTATTCCATCCGTTTCCCTCCCCTCCGTTCCATCCCCACCCCCACCTTCCGCTGCATCCTGACCCCCATCACCCGTCCCCGTTCTCCCCTGTCGGGTTGGGCCCGGCGCAGGCATCCTTGGCCCTTGCAACTTTTAACGTACGCCGGTACATTGCTAGCACATGGCGACTATAGCCAGCTACCGGGCAGAGTGCTGGAGGAGCACGTGACCTGGCCGTTGGCCGAGAAGCTGACCTCGCTGAACACGACGCTCAACATGGTGGAGGCCCGGGTCTCCAATGTGGAAACCAAGGTCGTCCACAAGCTCCAACCCCAGTTCACGGCGATGCACACCGCGGCGCAGGCATCTGAGACGCACGCTGCACTTGTCTCTCGCCTCAACCAGGTGGAGGGCAAGTGCGGCGTGCTCATGAAGAAGCTTGAAGCCATTGAACCGCTCACACCGAGGCCCTGGCCTCGATCACAGGTCCCAAAGATAGCGGAGCAGACGGCCACCATCGCATCCCAGCCACCCCGGCTGGATCACAACGGTCCGAGCCCCGCCAAAAACGACCATCTTACTCCGTCACCAAATTGGCGCGAGATCCCGAAAATCTGGTGGGCGGGAAGGTGACGACGAGGCAAAAAGTCACGCAGCACCCATGGCGGCCGTGAAAATCCTAGCGACCGTCCTGAGAACACATTACGGACAGCGAATTCATTTTGAGCCTTCATAACTCATCTACTTCACGTAGATATTTTTTTATCCTAAAGAAATCGGTCCATTTTTTCAGGAAAACAGAAAAAGGGCGGGCATTTTCGCGAGGTCGGGTCAGGTCCGCTGCATTTTGCAGTGGACCCCCAAAAAGTCACACCGGAAACTTATCGAAAACGGCGACAGTGTAGTTCAAGGTAAGCCGCTCGCACGGTTCTATGACTAATTCAAAAAATTTTGACCGAAAAACTTTTTGTTAAAACGACTGCCATTGTAAATGCCTCGTTGCCGCAGCAGTTGGAACTGCCGGGAGGGTGCGTGCGGGGCTGATCATGGCAACGCACGTAAAAATATGCCACTCCCTCGTTTCTTTCATTTTTGTCATCCCATTTGCGCAGGGCGCTTCAACAACTTCTAGAGCGAAGCCCAGCCTGATTTTTTGCTGGCTCTGTAGTGTAGACCTGCGCTCATCACTGAATATCGCCTGCGATCGTTGCGAAATGAAGCATGAATACGCATTGCGCTGGTTGAGTCGACGCTGTACAGTGGAACCTGCTTTTTCGGCATCCGGATCCAAGGTAGGGTGAAGCCAGCCCCGTTCCCCTTCCAGATTTTCTGCCTGTCTCTTTCCCCGAGGCTCGTGAAAGCGCCTCGTTCATGTTACGCCGGACGCCTCGTCAAGCATCGCTGCTCGAGAGGGAGACGTAAGCCATGGCCAGCCTCCCCAAACAGCGTGATGTGCGCCTGTTCATTCTTCCAAGTGTAATTCATGGCGTAGGAAGCTGAGCCTGAAGGCAACAAACAGAAGGTACATGTCCTGTATTCAACAGTCAGCACATATAGGTGTGTTGATGTGCAACCCTGGAGCTTATCCAGCTTTCACAGGCCATACAACACGCTGCTGGGGCTCCACTTTAGCGGACCTGTTGGTAAGTATTTCAACCTCTTTCCTTGGCCAGATTATAATGCACCATGTTTATCAATGATGGGCGGCGTGTTCTGATCTGGGGCTGGGAGGCACGAAGAAACCAGGGGGGAGCCCAGGTATGTGAAGTGCGCAGATGTTGTTGCTGCCTTGGGAAACCCAGGATTCATTGCCCTTGTTACATTCAGATATGTTGAAGCAGGCTGAGAATTAAGTACTATACATGGAAGGGGGCTGATTTGTCTTTGATATGGTTGCTGCCTATGATGATGAATATTGTTGCGGGCACAACAGAGTGCACAATGGGCTTACAGCATTGCGTAAGAGGCATGAATCTCACCAGGACACCTTCTACGGGCTCACAACAACATCACAATAACGATTACCAAAGTGCTTGCTGCCACACCACTGCCACATCACTCCCCACCACCCCAACACACCTACCACTGTTACGCCGTTGTTAGCAGTGCCACGATTGCATAGCAATACCAACATTCCTGTCGTTAGCATGGAGGACCACCAGGTGCATCGTGTGCGCATACCCATGTGACAGATATTATAGACTCCCACCAGGAGCAACGTCCACCACCATGAGTCTCGCCTGTTGGTGTAACTGCTGGCAGTGTCCCTACAACTCAGTATGGAATCTGCCATTAACGATAACGCCAGGCCCTGCACCATTGCTGCCACAATCTGCCATATTGACTTCGCCCATCGCAGCCTTGATCGTGATTGCAGCCACAAGTTCCTGCCGGCCCTCTTCATCTCTTCTATCGTAGCACCAGAAACTGGGGCCACATTTAGCAGCATCGGCAGCTGACATAGCTGGCACCTGGCACAACAGATAATGCCAGTAGTATCAAAGAAGGCACCCTACTGCTCACCATTGCTATCAATCACTGGCATGATCAATCTGTCACTACCACTTGCCAGCACCACAGAATATCATGACCTGGTGTGTTGCCACGGAAATCTGAATGGAGAGCTTTCACCACAAGCCCACCCCAATGAGTTGGTTTGCACACTACACCACTGTTGGCTGTACCGTGCCACCTGCCACATAAATTTCCCTTCCATCATGCAGCAGTAGCAACATAACCTCAAGGCTAGACCATAACGTCTATCTGCATAACGATAGCCTTCATGATCGCTGCCTCGTGCCACTGGCCATACTACTGCCATCTGCATTACTTTCTACCACATGTGCCACTCTCTTCTGCATCACTAGATCCCACTACTGCTGCCTGACCTGCCTGCTGCCAGCACCTTCGCTGGCATCTGCTCATGGCATGCCCATGGCCACATCCTCCATCTGCCGTGCATAGCCCATGCTTCACTAGGATTGGTAGTCCAGGGTGCACGATGAACAACACATAAAAAAATGCCCATGCACCTTTAGAAGATTGTTTGGCATGCGAGCTAGCTGGCTAGTTAATGTGCTAGAGATGTTAGATAGCAACTGCAAGCAAATGTAGTGTGCAGCCATGTTTGCTTCGAACCACTATTTGACTTGCCAACTAGTTGCTCTCTCTCAACACGCCCCACCATTGGAATGTTGGTAGTTAATACTATTGATGTATCAAAGAGACAACTGTTCATGTATTTCCATGATGAAGTGCATGCCACATGTATGGGTGGAGATAACCAAGTTGGAGTTCAACCTTACCTCAGCTCGTACTGTTATGGGGTATGAACTTGTAAGGAAATATTATATGATGTTGGCTGCTGTCACGTGTCACTGTGACACATCGTCATCTGTGGTGTGACTGAGGTAATACTTGGCAATCATGTTCAGCATGCTCTATTTAAATTGCATTAAAAATTTCAGCTCTGTCTGAACTCATTTGCGCTACCTGTGGTGCATTATATATCCAAATTTTGCGCGAGAGTGACGCGTGACAGCAGAATCATGTAACTAGTTGGTGTTCAATCAAGGTGCAACTTTGCAGCCAGCCTGCAGATGTTGCAAGTAAAGTGTTTGCTTACTTCCAGCTTAATCTGAGCTCATTTGCACTGTTGGGTGCATTTAATGATCCATAAAATGCTCCAAATGACCGTATTTGTGACGGTTGACAGCATAATTTCTGGCCATCCCATCTCTATTTCGGGTGCAACTTAGTACTTGAGCTGCATATGTTATATTTAATGTGTCTGCCCATTTCCAGGTCAAAACGACATTAATTGTGTTGTTTGTGGAATTAATTATGAATAAAACTGGCAATTTCGGCATTTTTTATGCTTTTGGACGTCACCATTCTGTGAGCACCAAGTGGCCAACCAAGGTGTGACTTGGCACAGTAAATCTGGGTACCATGGAGAAGCCAGCCACCAAGTTTGACCATCATCCGAATATTAGTGCAGCTAGGAGGAGTAAGATGGGTGTTTTTTGGCACTTTCAGACCGTTGTGATGCTGCCCGGCGACCTCCCGCCCCTCTCCTATGCGGACCTGCTGCGGTCAGCGACCGCCTCCACTACCGACGCCATTGCCACGAATTTCCAGGAGCTGGAGGACCACCGCCAGGCCAACCAACAGGAGGCCACCGACCGCGCTCGCCGCGAGTGCCGAGTGGTGCTGCGTCGTTTCCCCCAGAAGCCAGGTACGTGAGATGTCAACCGCCCTTGCCGACGAGCTCAAGGACCAGCTCCTTACCCTCATGGGCCTGGTAGGTGAGGTACAACTGCGTGGGTGTCACCGCCTTCCCCACTCACGGGACAAGGCAGCTCCCCCACCAGTTCTGCTCACCTTCCCCTCCCGTGAGGACAAGCAGCGGTTCCTCTCTCGTCGCAAGCGGTTGCACGACCTCACCTGGACGCTGGACGACGACCTGACCCCCGCTCAGCAGCAGCAGCGACGCGACCTGTGGCCGGAGTACCTCCGCCACAAGCAGGACCCCCAGAAGCCCAAGGTGTACTGGAGGGGCGGGGACCTGATGATCAACCACAAGATGTGGACGCCCCCCGCGGGCTAGACTAGCTAATAGCCCTAGCTTGTATCCATTGGTAGTCACTGCCGCCATGGCAGCCATGCTTAGAACCTTTGCCTAGCCGCGCCAACATACCTAGTCACGTGCACCGCTAACGCACGGTACACAACCAGCCATGTAGCCTTAGCTTAGTCCTTGTTGTACAGCCATGCTACGTCTTGGCTATGAACAGTTTACTCGCCCACGCTCCTTGTTATGCCATGCTCACATGGGTCTTATAGCACCCACAGATTGCCGGATCGTACGTTAGCGTGTCCGTTTAGCTAACGTGCCCGAGTGCAGCTGTGGCATGCCTTTGGCATGAAGGAGACTGGGGGTCTCTGCCCTTCCTCCTGTTGTGCACACACAGGGATTAAAAGCACTTCGGTGCTCCGTGACTCCCCATGCAACGGGAGCACGAGTTTTTAATTAATTAATTAATTAATTAATAGCTACCGGGTAGAGGAGCTTGTTGCCTTTTGCATTGCACATCGTGAGTCTATATTCTAGGCGTGCAGGAGCATCGTCGCACGTGGTGCCATTTGGCACGGTGCGCACTGATCGCCTGGCAGCCGGTTGGCGTTTTTACTTCGCTGGCGTGGGACGCCAAGCCAAGGCGGCGTTGGCCTTTTGTGTTCGCCGCTGGCAGCTGCCAGCCTAGCTCAGCATGCAGTAAAGTTTCTCACCCCACACCTTATTAATTAATTAATTAAAATCATAGCTCCGTGGGGAGCATATGTAACACATAGCCCTGAGAAAGGGGCATCTATGGGTTTGTAATACAATCAGGGCGACAACCTGCAGGTGTAGGATGTACAACTATCACCTGCTCTGGGTGCACTAGGTGCACCTGCACCTCCATGATGGTTCATGCCTCCTAAACAAGCACAGGCACCCAGGGGGGGCTTGAGGAGAGGGCCTAGAAGGCCTGCATGACACATGGGGTGGAAGGTATGTGGCTAGGCTATAGCTAGGGTACACATGGCCTCTCAGCAGGGAGTAACTCCCTGCATGGGCAAAGCATGACTCGACATTGCTACGGCTATTGCAAGGGCGGGTGTGGGCCCATCACGTAGGCATACATGGCCACGTCACTAAGCTTTCTAGCCTACACTACTGCTATATATTCCCTAGGCTGGGGTGGCTGGGGTGGCTGGGGTTGCAGGGGTCGCCTTCCAGGGCTTGTGGGCGACGTAGATGTCCGCCCCCTTCCAGTAGACCGGCTTCTGCCCCGCCGTCTGCCAAAGCTGGAGGTAGGTTGGCCATAACTCCCGTCGCCGTTGTTGCTGCGTCAAGGTCAAGTCGTCGTCCAGCGTGTAGGCGGTCCCTTAAGTTAACGTAAAGGATTTACGTTAGATGGATAGAGATTGTTACGCTCTTTCCAACGGCACCTTGAACGCCTCATTTGGTTAAGGAACGTAAAAGTTATGACGTTTCCTAGGCTGTGCCGACAGTACCCGGCGCGCCACTGTGGGCGCGTACGGACACAGGATGTACAAGTGTCACTTTGATAGTCCGCAGGACGTTGACAGGACTTGTACAGGACTTGATGGTCAATTGATAGGTAGGCGCACTGTAGCGCGCCAGGACCTATGAGACAATTGATGCTGACTAGTGTACGGATAGGTCCACAGGACTAGCCGTATGGACAATTGATAGATCTGCGCGCCAAAGGCGTGCCAGAGTCTGTGTAATCAATTGATTGACAGTTCAGCTGTGACAGTGCAGCTGAATACTTGGACGCGTCCCTAGTAAGCTATATGAGTGACTTGGTCACACCGGGACGCTAGTTCTTGCGTGCACGTTCTCTTGGCACTGCGACCCTGTCGTCTGTGCTGCGTGCAGTCTTGGAAGTGACGTGACTTACGTCTGTGTTTCCTGATTGTTAATAAAGGCAACTTCCTGCAAGAACCATGGCGGAATTCGTGGCATTCTTACCCTCACAACTCGTATTACACGCTCTGTCAAAAAGATGCCAAATTCGGAAGAATTTCGGATTCCGGACGATGAGGAAATAGCCGCTCCGCCGGCTGGTTCTTCGTCAAGACCGACGGTGCCGTCGTGGCAGCAATTGCTCGACGAAGTAACGGTCTCGCTCGACGAGCTTCATCGTCAGCAGCGTGCAGCTCACGCATTGCTCGGGGATAACCCCGAGGACCCCGATTTGCCAGCACTGGTGCCGGCAATCCGCAACCTGTTGGACCAGATTCGAAACATTTTATCGACATTTACGGTCCAGGTGCGGGGAGGTTTGCGGTCGGTGACCGAAGTCACGACTGCCATTGAGGAGTTGGACAACGTCCTCTCTTCACTCACCGGTTACCAGAGAAACCTGCAAAACTGGGCATCGCTACGCACGGGGGGCGCGCCGGCGGTGTCGACAAATTTGTTTCAGGATCTCGCGCTGTTATCGCTGCTCACTCGCGGCGTACGCAGTCGCGAGCGCCAGGTTTTAATTAACCTGGTGGCATTTCTCGCCTCTGTGCGAGAGTGGATTCCCGCGGGGTGGGAATTATTGACGATCTTTACACATCCTCTGCGCCTCGTCGCGCGTCGGCGCGTCGCAACTTACGCGGCGGGGAGCACGCCGGTTTTAATTCATACCGGTGCAGGTCCGGAGCTGGATATGGAGGATCGTGAGTTCGTATACACGTACTGCGACTTCAGGGGCCTTGACTACTAGTCGGCCTAATTTTCTTCTGCAGTACTCGTCGACATTTTTTTTGTCGAATTTTCAGCGGCAATTCGCGGGGCGGCAGCGACACCGGCGCAGGCGGCAGTGGCGACACAAAAATTTTGTACATATTTTCTGCTGCTTTGTTAAGGTGTTCTTTGAATAGCTGGTAGTGCAGGATGGCTGAGGGACGCCGTAGCAAGGGTCCAGCCAGTGGGAATAATAATGGGGGTGCTGGTAGTGGAACCGCTCACGTAGATGACGTGGGGCTTACCGGAGAGATTACCAACCTTCCTCACAATAATAATAATGCACAAGCTATTCATGGCTTTGATCTTACCACACAGGGTCTTTTAATTGTCAATCAGTTGCAGCCTGTAACCTCAGACTCCAAGCCTAAGCAGGCTGAAGAGTTTGTGGAGGGATTGGAAGGGTTCCCTAGCTTGTACGGTGGTACAAATTACTATCAAATCTGGATAGGCAGTAGCACTTTTGGCAAGTGTACTGACCAGATTAAGGACCTAACCAGGGAGTGCAAAAAGGCCAATAAGGCCTGGGCACTGTACGTGGCTGAGCTGAAGGAGCTGCTGGAGGACCAACGAAAGAAGGTCGGCATCCATTGGCAGGACAAGTACCAAGGGTGGGAGGTCAAGGGGGACCTGATCCAGAACTTTCTCAACTATTGTAAGATGGTTGAGGAGGGCAGGGCTCACGGCTTTAATGTCGCTGATAACATAGCCCTAACCAACTGGCTCAAGGTTTCTGGGCTGGATAAGGCGACACGTGGCTCCTTAAAAGTCATGTGTGCCCCACACTCTACCCTGAAGGCCTACAAGGTCATCATTAAACAAGCTCTCGAGGCAGAGGAGCTGTTTGAGGGTGGAGTGCCAGCAGTGAAGGCTACCCAGGCAGGCGGGCGTACCCAGGGTGGCTCCAAGACGTCTGAGGCTGACCGAAGCCAAGGAGGGCGTAGGGGCAACCATCACAAGCGCAAGGGAGATCATTCACCTGATTCTGACAGGAGGTCACACTCCAAGTCGGTGTTCAGGCGGGTGGGTGGTCAGCCCAAGCAGGGCAACGCGTCTGACAATGGGGGCAGTGGCCAGGGCAAGTCCAAGATACAATGCTACCTGTGCAAGGGGTGGGGGCACATCAA
Organism: Mesostigma viride; assembly: GCA_009746045.1. NCBI lineage: Eukaryota > Viridiplantae > Streptophyta > Mesostigmatophyceae > Mesostigmatales > Mesostigmataceae > Mesostigma > Mesostigma viride. The sequence continues at coordinate 273,813 of RPFO01000097.1, read as the reverse complement.
GAAGGAGTGTCCCAGCTTCAAGAAGTCCCAGGGCCAGGGCAGCAACAAGAATAACAACAACAACAAGAAGAACAACAACAAGTCCCAGGCAGGCCAGCCTTCAAAGGGCAGTCAGCAAGAAGACAACAAGGAGCAGTGACTGTCTGAGGCAACCCCTACACACCTTAATTCACCCAAGGGGGAGGCCAGGTGCTCCAATGCAGATTTTATATCTGGGCAACAAGAGGGTGATCTCCAGGTTCAGTGTGGCCCCAGGTCACCTGGAGAGGTACAGGTTCCTATGAAGACGTCCTTGACAGCTGATGCAGCTGTAAGTATGTCTGACCCTATGCATCCTCGTGCTGGGCACGAGGGTGGACCTCTCATTTTGAGAGAAACCAATGTACAACCACAGAGGGGTGTGAAGGCCTCTGGTGGTATGCATGTGGTCCCTGCTGGCGGTCCAGGTGTTGGGCATGAGCAGGGTGACTCAGGCTCTGAGTCAGAACAGGATGGAAGTCAGCATGGTGATGCTGGACAACCTGACAGCACAGTCCTGACTGTGCCAGGGACTGCTTCCTCTGTGTACCAGGAGTTGGGTGCCCGAATCCACAACATGTTTGGGCATGCCACTTCTCTGTCAAACAACTTTGCCTTCCGTATGGGCAGGGCACCCCTTCTTAAGGCGTGTCAGCAAGCTGCCTCACGGTGTAAGTGCCAGTTGTCCTCCAACAAGCCCAGGAAATCACATGCCAAAGCTCTACCTCAGAGCATTGGTGATCTGCAGTGTGATATCCAACACATCAGGGGCATGCAACTGTTGGTGTGCGTGGACAGGTACACGAAATACAAGGTGCTGGAGCATTTACCTTCTATGAAGAACAGGTACTTGCTGGCTGCCCTGCAGAATGTAAGAGCCAAGTTTCCTACCACAAGGATCCAGGTGGACATGCAGTTTCAGCATCTCAAGGGTGATCCTACCCTTCCTGAGTTGCTGGTTACACCTAGGGAGGCTCATGGGCAGCAGGGTGCTATCGAGAGGGCAATCCAGGAGGTCAAGAAATTGATCATCTCTGAAGACTGGGTACCCTTGTCTGCACCTGCACTTGTCAGGAGTGCATGGCTGAGGAACGTGGAGCAGCAGCTGAACAGCAGGGTTAACTTCTACTATGATGGAGTTGCTGTCAGCCCAATGGGTCTATATCATGGCCTGTGCCCACCACATGTGCTGGAGGGCTGGAAACATGCTGCACATGTCACCTTTGCCAAGCTGAGGGAGAAGGACCGGGGTTGGAAGATGCTGGAGCCACAAGTGGGTCAGAAGGTCCTAGCTTGGAAGGAACCTAGCCTTTATGGCAAACGTGGTAGCTGGAGTCCTGGGGTGGTTACCCAGGTTGATGAAGCTAGCCACGCATGCTTGGTCAGCATGGAGGACGAACCAAAGCATGTACACCGGCTGAGTTGGTCATATGTCAAGCCTAACCTGATGAATGAGGGCAGTCAGGCACAAGGCTCACAGGATCTGCAGGATTTTCAGGTCCCAGGTGACATCACTGACGCAACGACCACATCTGTTGCAGGGGAATCTGTCAGCCCTGGCCAGGTTGCAGAGGTACTTGTTGAACAGGCTGCAAGGTCAACAGCTGGGGAGTCAACTGTCAAGCCCAAGGCACTAACCAAGCCCAGGGGGACAAGTTTGGCTGGATTGATTGGGGCTCTACAAAGGGCCAAGAAGCAGCCCAAGGTAGCCAAGCTCAGGTGGCATGGCAATCTGGGGCTGGACACTGCCTTAGAGGTAGACACTAATTCTCAGGTCTCCATTATTGGGACCAGGGCTGCAGCAGGGTACAGCATGTCTGAACCCAGCTATCAGTTTGTGTCTGACTTCAGTGGCGGGGTACACGTGAAGGTACTGGGTGAGGTATTCATTCCTATCCTTGGACAGGACACTGCTTTTTGTGTCTTGGAGGGCTATCAAGGACCTGCTCTTCTGGGGCAGAATTTCCTATGCCAGGATGGGGTAGTGATCACGTCCTCTCTCCTGACTAAGGAAGGGGCTGGTCAGGTCCCACTGATTAATTTCAGGACCACTCACCTATCACGTGCAGTAACCAGGACGGTTAAGCGTGTGCAAGTGTGCCAGGGGCAGGAGCCCTTGGTTGATGACCTCATACTGCCAGCTGCTAGTCATCCAAGCAGTTTGGGCATTGGTCCTCACTCACTTGCTGGACACAGCCCTATCAACTACCAAGGCCTGGTGAAGCTCATGTCCTCTCCCATTATGTGTCCCCAGGTCACACTGGGTCTGATTAAATCTGGGGAGGACTGGATCTCCAAGAAATGCGTGGAACCTGTCAATGACCTGCCTCCTGCACGACGTCTACTCAAGCTCAAGTTTGTCATCAAGATGAAGGAGGTGGACGGGGTCAAGGTACCACATGTCAGGCCAGTGCTGAATGAGTTCAAGGGTACTGGTGAGTGCACTGCTGAGGAGTTGTATACCCCTGGCATGCTGCATGATACTTGGAGGCTGCTGCTGTGTGTCTTTCTAGGCCTTCTCAACAAGGGCTTGGACTATGGCTCAGTGGTGATAGACTTCAAGAGGGCATTTCTGGAGGGTGATGCAGATGTGGCACAGGAAAAGTGGGAGGGCAAGACGCCTTTCTATGTTAGGGTGCCTGCTGTATGGAAAAGGGACATCCACACGGAGTTCCTTAAAATCCTCAAGGGCCTGGAGGGCCTGAGGTCAAGTCCAATAATCTGGAGGGAGACTCTCAACCGTTTCCTGAAGGAGCATTGCAACTTGAAGGTCTCTCCTGTAGACCCCTGTCTGTTTCTGGGGCAATGGGAAGGCCTGCCAGTGTATGCTTCGCTGCACGGGGATGACCTACATCTGATAGCTCCCACGTCGTGGCTTAAGGAGCTGATCTCCATCATTAAGTCCAAGTTTCCTCTGGGTAGGGAGCAATGGCAGGTGGAGAATGAGCCTCTGCTGTTTGTGGGCATGGAGGCCACACTGGTGAAGAAGGGAGGGGAGTGGCGTATGCTGCTGGTGGGGGGCAATGACTATCAAGAGACCCTCATTAGCAAGCTTCCTCCAACCATCACACAGGCACTGTGTCCCATGGTGAGGGGCATGGTTGCTTGGGTGGCAGGCATTTCCAGGCCAGACCTTATGGTCATAGCCAGGTTGCCTGATGACATGCTGGTGGAGCTAGGGTCTGCCAAGGTGGCTGATCAGGTCAGGGCTTCATCTGGCATTCTGTTGTCTGCAGTGGATTTATCACAACCCATTTGCATGGAGCTGTATGTGGATAGCTCAATGGACAGCAGGCAGGTCTCCAAGGTCAGGGGCAGGGCTGCAGGGCTCTTTGTGCTCAGACAGGAAGGCCTGGGGAGTTTGGTGAGCTGGTTTAGTCGCCTGCACAAACGGGTGGCTGTCAGCAGTGATGTGGCAGAATGCAGGGCTATTTGTGAAGGCATTCACACAAGCCTTTATCTGAAGGAGTTGCTTCATCAGATGACTTCTAACACTCCTTGGCCACTTCAGGTTACCACTCTTCTAAAAACAGACTCCATGGGGATGGTGCAGTTTGTGCACAGGCAGATGGCCAGAAGTAGGGACTTGGATTATCTCCTTCTTAAGGAGTTGTCCTCCTTGGCCAATATTGAGCATATCCCTGGGGTTGACAATCCTGCTGATGCTTTGACCAAGCTAGTGCAGAAGGCAGCAGTGCAATACAAGGTTCTTCAGTCTCTGATGGACCCATCTCAGCAAGCTGTCTAAGCTGGTGCATGGTTATAGGGCATTGGAGAGCAGATTGTGTGGTAGTGTCAGCATTGTGACTGGCATAATACCTGTATTTTAGTCTGTACTAAGGCTCATGGACCATGGTACACTCACTCTGATTTTAATCAGGATACAGCCAGGTTTTGGCTGGGGTTCATGCTGTTGACTACACAAGGTTGACAGGTCCATTACAGACCATGTATTCTATTTTAAAAGAAATGTATATTTGTACATACTCTCACAATGGTCTGGGAACCTTTATTCTGGGGTTTATAGGGCGGGGTTCGATTCCCTGGTATTATGTTTCTACAAGCTGGCCTGTTCAGGTGTTTGCCTGTTCAGACTTCCCTAGTTCCCCAGGGCAGGATTTAATTGTTGCCTATGTGTTTCATTTTGTCATTTGTTTGCTGTGGCAGTTTACCATCTGGCAAGTAGACGGGCGCCGTAAGACGGGCGCCAATAGACCCCTGTTGAGAGAATGACAGGCAAACTATTGTAATACGCCTTACTTTGTCAAGTGGTATTTTAATTGTCATGGATTTATTGTACTTATATTGAATATGTACTGGGTTTTATGGGATTAGTATCTGGGATTAATGTAACTCACCGCCAGAAGGTCATTGTACTGGAGGCTCTACCGAGGTGATGGGATTAATTCCTGGAGAAGACCTCATAGAATTAACCTGTATGTATTTAATTTTGTGTGCTTCTAATATCTGGTGGTACTCTGTAATGCCACTTCCATAGGTTTTCTCCATTTCTCATGAAATGGTTTTCCCTGTGGCAGATCTGTTTCTTTTCCAGTTCCTTAAAAGAAAGGGCTGGGGGAATGGCATTGGCCATTAAAGACATCTGTTCAAGCTTCAAGCTGGAGTGAAGGACATTTCAAGCTACTTCAAGGGTCCCTGGCAGGGGATGTGATCCCTAAAGAAAAGAAGGGATTGGAGTTAACGTAAAGGATTTACGTTAGATGGATAGAGATTGTTACGCTCTTTCCAACGGCACCTTGAACGCCTCATTTGGTTAAGGAACGTAAAAGTTATGACGTTTCCTAGGCTGTGCCGACAGTACCCGGCGCGCCACTGTGGGCGCGTACGGACACAGGATGTACAAGTGTCACTTTGATAGTCCGCAGGACGTTGACAGGACTTGTACAGGACTTGATGGTCAATTGATAGGTAGGCGCACTGTAGCGCGCCAGGACCTATGAGACAATTGATGCTGACTAGTGTACGGATAGGTCCACAGGACTAGCCGTATGGACAATTGATAGATCTGCGCGCCAAAGGCGTGCCAGAGTCTGTGTAATCAATTGATTGACAGTTCAGCTGTGACAGTGCAGCTGAATACTTGGACGCGTCCCTAGTAAGCTATATGAGTGACTTGGTCACACCGGGACGCTAGTTCTTGCGTGCACGTTCTCTTGGCACTGCGACCCTGTCGTCTGTGCTGCGTGCAGTCTTGGAAGTGACGTGACTTACTGATCAGACACTCCGCAAAGGTGAAAACGTGACTTACGTCTGTGTTTCCTGATTGTTAATAAAGGCAACTTCCTGCAAGAACCATGGCGGAATTCGTGGCATTCTTACCCTCACAACTCCTTACCCCGCGAGCGGGGAAGGCAGGTCACCCCCCGCGGCTTGCCCTTACCAGTGATAGCCATGGGGACAATTAATTAATTAATTAAAATCATAGCTCCGTTGGGAGCATATGTAACACATAGCCCTGAGAAAGGGGCATCTATGGGTTTGTAATACAATCAGGGCTACAACCTGCAGGTGGAGGATGTACAACTATCACCTGCTCTGGGTGCACAAGGTGCACCTGCACCGCCATGAGGGTTCATGCCTCCTTACCAAGCACAGGCACCCAGGGGGGGCTTGAGGAGAGGGCCTAGAAGGCCTGCATGACATATGGGGTGGAAGGTATATGTGGCTAGGCTATAGCTGGTGTACACATGGCATCTCAGCAGAGAGTAACTCCCTGCATAGGCATAGCATGGCTGAATTCTTATGCATCATCCATGGGAGGTCCCATTGTAGGCTGGGCGCGGCTAAATAGTGAAAGCATCATCCATGGGGGCCATTATGGGCGCACATGCGCGTGGGCCACATGCTAGGCTAGGCCTGACTAATCTACACTACTAATATAGGTTCCCTAGTCTGAGGTGGCAGGGGGGGGCTGCCATGGCTTGTGGTCAACGTGGATGACCGCCCCCCTCCAGTACATGGGGACAAGGATTTTGTTCTCAACCACACCTTATGGTGGCACATTTCATCTCAGTTGAGGGGCGGTCTAAACCCCACCTCAAGGTTGGGGTGGGTTACGCACCCCACAGCAGTCTACCTGAGTTGGAACGCCAGAAGTTCTTCGAGGACTTGCATAGCCTTGAGGGGGCCACCCCGGCCCGCCACTTCTTGGTTCAATGCTGCTCGACGCCAACGCCACGCTCCCCGTGGGCACTGCTGGCAGTCACTTTGCGCCTGCCGGCACGACTGCTAACGACAACACCCCCCTGTTTTCTCCCTTTTTGCGGGATGGTTGCTGTCAACTGCCACTTCCAACGTCCCTCACAGGACTTGGTCACTTTTCGGGGCCGCCTAACGAAATGGATCTTACTAGTTCATGATATTGTCGTCACTAGTAAGCAACAAACGTGAAAACGCTAGCGGCCCAAATCTGAGATTCCGGGGAACACAGAAAGTAAGAAAGCCTAGAAGCTACCAGCAAGGAATCGAACACAGGACCCTTGGCGGCATGATTTCGCGGCTGTGTGAGTCTCCTGATCCGAAGGCATCTCGAACGATAACGTTTCGAAACAGCCCAACAGCGAAAAACCTCTTTACCGGAGAGGGGTGCCAATATGTCCGATATTGCTGAATCTATAGAAGATGACTCACTACTCAACCTAAGTGCGCAGGAGTACTACGCACGGACCTACACGATATTCTAGTATCGCCGTTCATGATATTGTTATCCCAGTCAAATACATAAAACACAACACTTCCACACCCTAAACGCCACGGTGCTAGAGGCCAGAGCAAATCAGACGTGACGCAAAACTCTATGGCCCACAATGATAGCATCCACTGTGGTTCTTCCTCAAAAGGCAAGAGCGGGGAAAACAGGATGCCCCACTTTTCCCTGGAAGCCAGTACTACATGGAAATGCAGCCAACACAGATCACACCTTGAGGCTGAGCCCTGGTCCCTTCTCGTGCATGCCCTCCACAGCCCCCAACTCATCACTCGTTTCGGGATAAGCCGCATCTCTTTCTCCTGCCATGTTGGACACCTCGGGCACCGCAGGTGCGTACTGTGGGCACAATGGGCCTTGGCACACCGTGATGCTCATGAATCCTGATCTGCTGACCACAGAAGGCACAGCCCCAGGGCGGGTTACTGTACAGCAACGCAGGCCGCTGCCACCCCTGGTCGCACATCCCAGTGCTCCACCAGACGGCAATGGCAACCCCATGCACGGGCTCACAACCGTGCTGCATCCAGTTGTCTTCTCATTGAAAAGGGACAGTGGAAACTGATGCGACACACCTGGCGGAATCAACACAAGCGCCACGCTGGCTGTCCAGAGCATCCGCATTGACTCCCTTGCTGGGCCCTGGGCTCCTCCGCCCCATGTCATATGCTCATAATCATATGCTCCTACGCTGGTTGTCTCTATGATATGCTCTTGCTTTGTGCCGGCTGTCAGCATCAATCTCTCTCTGGTGAGAGAAAAGCCGTACACAATTGGACTCCTGCAGAACTCTCCCTCACTGACCGGTGCCAACTAACGCGCAGTCAGGGGGGACAAGCAGCAGGCTCCAACATGTGCCTTGATGGATCACCTTCTTGCGAGGGTACCCCGGCCCCTTTGGCTGCCCATGCATGTCGTGACCACGATGGTGTAAAGATGGAAGAGCCATGATCACCAGCTCACATATGAAATACCACCCAGTGCAGCGGCAAGCTCCCATGCGCGTTAGTAAGATGAATAACTTGCACCAGATAGCAGTGGCACGACCGATGCTAGGCATGACCGTTGCTAGGCACGACCGTTGCTGGCATGACCGTTGCTGGGATAACCGTTGAATAACTTGCTATCTGATGACAGTTAACAAAACGTTGAATAACTTGCTAAGATAATGGTTGCCCAAAAGGCCGTCCGGGGAGTGCTCTCCGGCTCATCGTTCGCCTCTCGAGTGCAGGTCAGCCATTGGGAGGCCAACCCCATCATGGCGCAGCACAGCGGCCGGCCCACGCATTGCTCTCGCCGCACTCATAGAGCCACAAGACTGAATCCAGGTAGACATTTACCTTGAGCCTTATATAGAGCGCTGGTCGAGCCACCCGCAGCTGCCACTACGAAAAAGTAGCAAATCAAAGTTGACTGAGGGCACATAGAGCTTATCGACCAGGGCCTGTTACTGACCGGCTGATTGCCAATACAGGACGCCAACAAACAGGGTTCACCATACCCACCAGCCACCGCCTGGTGTTTCAAGTACATGCACTGGCAAGCTTCCTTGCAACAACGCACGTCCCTTTTTCAACCGGTCACATCAGCCCAACTGGATGATGCATGGATATGCGTTCCAACCGCCCTCCCCTCTACCCGCCCCCCACACATCTCGCTTCTCACCGGTGCATGCTGACAACCATGACCACCTGGGCTTGCCACCTGGCTTTAAGCCCCTCCACCCCTTCACCCGGCTGTAGGCCCCTCCACCCGGCTAGACGACTCGACCCAGCCGGGCCTACGTATCACCCGGCCATCCAGCCAGCCAGCCCTCGAGCAGCCTCGAGCATCGCTCGCCCTCTCCACCGGACAAGGGATTGGGTTTCCTCCTCTGCCCCTCCCTCCCTCCTCTCGAACGGGTTCCCCTCTGCGAACGCCTTACACTGCGCCACATGCTGGAGGACGTCACTGGCGCGATCTCTTCCCCCGAAACAGGCCCCGTCCCTGCCACTGGCAAACGTCCCATAAGCGGCACGCGCCCTCCATCAGCAAGGCCACACCTCAGTACCAGCCAGGCGCACTCGATGGCTACTTTACCAAATCTCCGACAGGCAGCACCCCCCCCCCATCCACCGGCTAATTTTTTCGGAAGCGCATGATGCCACCACCCTAACATCCACTTCGCCGATTGATGCTATAAATAGCCCCCCACTCCACCGGCTGATGTTAAGGAAGGTCATGACCACAACCCCCCACATCCTCTTCGCTGGCTGCTCTCTCCCCCCCCCCCTTCCGCCCATTTCACCGGCTGATGTTGAGGTAGGTCCATCCCATCCCCGTCACCACCCGGTGCCCCCCCCTCCCCCTCTCACCGGCTCATGTTGAGGTGCGGCATGACCACAACTCCTTCACCACCCAGTGCCATCGATCACCACCCAGTGGCCTCGATCACCACCCAGTGCCATCAATCCCTTCATGATCACATTCCCTTCACCGGCTGATGTTGAGGTAGGTCATGACCACAAACCCTCACATCCCCATTCACCGCTCGGTGCAGCCCCCCCCCCCCCCCCTCCCCCCTTCACCGGCTGATGTTAAGGTAGGTCATGACCACAATGGACCAGAGGGCGCCCATGATGACGAGGGCAAGCGTGATGGGGCCCTTGCGGTCGTCGTACGGCCCCTCCTCGCGCTTACGTATCTTGACCGCGCGCCAGTAGAAGGTCCACATCGCGTACGCGATCGTCAAGATGGACACGGGCAGCAGGATGAGCGCGACCATGTAGGTGAAGGTCACGCCGATCGACGGATCGGCGTTGTCGGATGCAAACGCGAGCAACCCGGCCGCGATCGTGCCCATCGTGATGGCCATGTGAAGCCAGTTGAGGAACGTGCGCTCGTTGGCTGAGGGGAGGGGGGAGGAGGGGGAGCGAAGACGAGGGGCGCAAGAAGGGGCGACGAGGAGGGGAAAAAGGCAGAGAAAGGAAGAAGGAATACCAGAGGCAGACGAAACACAAGAGGTGAGCGCCACACACTGGGAACATGCGCTGGTTGGCTGTCGGGGGGTTGGGTGGGGGCCAACGGCAGGAAAAGGGTGGGATTTGGAGAACTAGTACCCGAAGTGAGCGGCACACCAAAGAAGGCCTTGGGCTCAAACCAACCACACCTATGCCCATGCCAAAACAAGGGACAATCATAGAAAAGAATAATTAGGAAAACAAAAAGGATATAGATAGGAAAACAAAAAGGAACGGAACATATCCACGCACCGAAAAAGGTCTTGGGCTCAATCTTCATGGGCACCTTCCGCGGCAGCAGGTGCTCCCTGTGCCGCAGCTTCAAGCACTCGCGCGACCGCAGCGCGTCCAAGCAGTGGCACCCTTCCTCCTCCGCGGCAGGCGGCAGCGCCGCGCCCCCGCCCGCAGCCATGAGGTCCAGCTGCGGCGTGCGTGCCAGCAGCGGGTGGTTGGGGGCCTCGGCCTCCCCGTTTGCCCCCACAGCGCTCCGGCCCTTGAGCGTGCCAACCACAAACTCGGCGCGCGACTCGGCGCCGCCAGAGGGTGTCGCGACGATCTTTGAGAGACCCTGGGAGCTCTGGGGCGGGGATTGGGCGTAAAACAATTTGTGAAAACTAAAAAATTATATTAGCACGCAGACATGATGGGCAGGAGGCATGGGTAAATGGTGTAGGGCATCAGGCACAGGGCACCGTGCATGATTTATAAGGTGAATTATAAGCACCGATGGCTACCACAGTGGCTAAAATGAATTTTGAGAATGTCTTTGCCAACCCAAATCCTGCCCTAATTTTCCATTCAACGACCAAAATTTGGCCAGGGTTTACGAGGTTTTCGAGGTACTACACGCTGCGCGTCCTGCCCACGTGTACAGGTAATATGCAGCACACCCTGAGCGCACCCACTAATTCGTACACTTGGGGCCCAAATGAAGCATTTCTCTGGCAGTTCTCTAGGGGACCATCGAAACCATTCTTCGAAATTTGTTGCGAGCCACGATGTATCTTGTGTCGTGAACTTGTGCAATATGTAGGCATTGGGATCTCTGGAGTGGGCATGGGATGATGGGCAAGGGGTACGGGCTTCTAAACAATAAGTATGAAAAAAGATAACGATTTCACTGATGTTTGTGCAGGCTGTCAGCGCAGGGCACAGGGCCAAAGGGTGCAAGGAAGGGCAACCAGCAGTCCAGCACACAGCACACGGCCGCCGCACGACCACTGCAACGCGTGCGGGTAATGATTACCACTGTTGCTAAGAGTAAACTCCTTGCCGCTTGCAACTGCATAACCCGGCCTCCCACCCCGCTCCACCCAATATTAGTCACACCAACCCACCCAATAATAATAATAATAATAATAATCTCACATGAATATACTACAATGATAACAAATAATGATAATAATTCTCACATGGTCGCGCGGCAGTGGAGGCTTCCCGGCTGCGCGCGCTGCCCCCCCCGCGCCCATATCGATGGCGGCGCGCTTCTTGGTCATGCTGGGCGCGATGCCGTTGGGGGCGGTTGTCAGCATGATTGACTTGCGGATGCTGGCGTCGTCAAACCAGTATGGGACGCTCTGCCGTACGAGACAAGGGTCGGGGGAGCAGATCGGCAAACATGTGACAAGCGTGGATTGATAGGATTGCCATTAAACCAGTAGCGGGAGCTCTACATGAAACGATAACCACAGTAATAAAGCTTATGAATAGGGAATCGTGTGTGCTCTTGAATAGGGAATCGTGTGTGCTCTTGAATAGGGAATCGTGTGTGCTCTTGAATAGGGAATCGTGTGTGCTCTTGAATAGGGAATCGTGTGTGCTCTTGAATAGGGAATCGTGTGTGCTCTTGAATAGGGAATCGTGTGTGCTCTTGAATAGGGAATCGTGTGTGCTCTTGAATAGGGAATTGTGTGTGCTCTTGAATAGGGAATCGTGTGTGCTCTTGAATAGGGAATCGTGTGTGCTCTTGAATAGGGAATCGTGTGTGCTCTTGAATAGGGAATCGTGTGTGCTCTTGAATAGGGAATCGTGTGTGCTCTTGAATAGGGAATCGTGTGTGTCGTCGTGGCATTACGGTAGGGAGCAGTATTACGACACAGACTGCACACGATAGCAATCGGCACAAATAACAGGCCAGAGGAGGACGCCAAATAACAGGCCAGAGGAGCATCCACAAGCCAGTAGGGCGCGCGCGCCACATGACAGCAGTCCGCGCACACAACAGGCCAGAGGAGGATGCGACACAAGCATCGAGTCCTACCCCATATTCAACCGCAGAACTTACCGCCATCAACAATGCCTTACCACCAATCCCACACACAGTCATGCACGTGCACGAGGTCGGGCCGCAGCATGGCAACTAGTCTGACCAGGGGCCACGGCAGGGCAAAAACTTATCCTACCCCACCACCCACCTGCACGAGGTCGGGCAGCAGCGTGGCCGACCCGTGGATGAACTTGGAGTACTTGTGCACGTGCGTGCACATGCCGGACGACGTGAGCGCCTCGACCCACGCGGGCGGGTCCTCGCCCGCCAGCAGCGACAGCTTCACCTCCAGCACCGCGTGCGGGAAGTGGGTGATCTCCGTGCGCGGGACGGGGATCCGGGGGTCGCGGTACCAGCGGGAGGACGCCAGGCAGGAGGGCATGTCGTCGGGGTTCTCCTTGATCATCGCCAGGTTGGTGTCTAGGGAGACGCGGACCTGTGAGGATGGGCAGGAATGGGAATGAGCATGGGTATTGGGTTCTGGTCTCCGTAAGAAGGTTCTCGATCATCGCGAGGTTGGTGTCGAGGGAGATGCGGACCTTCGAGGATGGATTGAATGTAATATGAAATATACAACATAATATATAAAATATAAAAATATAAAAAATAATATACCTTGCGAGTATGGGCACTACTTGGTGAATACAAGCAAGTGTGCAAGCATGGGCATAGGCACTACTTGGTTCAGGTATCCTTGATATACACCAGGTTGGTGTGGAAGGACGGTGTTGAAGGATGGTGATACATAGGTGTGGACCTAAAAGTGCGTGTTGGATAAGACTGGTACATCACTGGGCTTAAGAATGTAGTATGTGGGATGGTCAGTGTCAAATAGCATTGGTTTGTGTTAAGGGAGACACCACGTGCGTGTTATGTGTTGCGTGCGCAGCATTACGAAGAATTGCCCAGCCCCGTCCATTACACGCTACCCTACACCGCGAGCACTCGCGGCACACACCAAACAGCGACGAGGGAAATTTGTTCCTGCCGAGTACAGCTGGAAGCACCTAAGGGTTGGAGACGTAAACTACGCCGCTAGCCACGATCGACAAACTTTGCATGCACCGACGTTTTGAACGGGTAATGCCTGTAAAATCAAATGCACCCACCGACGCGGTGAAGGGGTAGTGCCTGTAAACTCAACTGCATGCACGGACGGGGTGCAGGGGTAGTGCCTGTAAAATCAACTGCACGCAACAACGGGGTGAAGGGGTAGTGACTTAACATCAACATCGCACGCACCGACGGGTTGAAGGGGATCTGGAAGGCCACGCGCATGTACTGCGTGCGCAGCATGGGGAAGAGCTGCTTGGAGTCGATCTGGCGGTAAATCTCGGTGAACAGCTTGGTCAGCTTGGCGACGTCCTTGTCGCTCTTGCCAGCCGCACGCGCGTCGCGCTCCGCGTCCTCCACCGTGTACTCGCCACGCAGGAACGGCATCACCTGCTCCTCCTTGAGCGTGAACCGCTCCTTGACGCTCAGCTGTGTGTGTGTGTGAGAGAATAGAGAGAGGGAGAGAGAGAGAGAGAGAGAGAGAGAGGGAGAGAGAGAGAGAGGGGGGGGGAGAGAGAGAGAGAGAGAGAGAGAGAGAGAGAGAGAGAGAGAGAGAGAGAGAGAGAGAGAGAGATGGAAGAAGGGGGGAAGGGGGCCGAGGAATGTATCTATGAGACAACCAGCGCACAAGAAACATGAAGAATCCTCACCATGGTGTGGTTCAGAGGCAGGAGGGTCACCGCTAGAATATGTGAAATGAGGGGCCACGGTTAGTATAAATAAAATTTCCCTGCTGGAGCATGAACCGCTTCTTCACGCTCAGCGGTGGGATACGGGGAAGTAGAGCTGGGGAGTTATGGCGGGGGACCCCAAGCTTAAAACCAGGAGGGACAGCACCGGAGTCACCAGGAAGAATAAGCCAGGGGGGATAACTATTTCAAAAGGGGGTGATATCTCTTAAATAAGGGGGTGATAAGTCTCAAATAAAGGGGGTGATAAGTCTCAAATAAGGGGGGGATAACTCTTTCCTCGTCCCTCTTTCCTGCTCATTCCTCTTCTCTCCTCTTTAGGCATGAAGCGCTTTTCACGTTTGTCCAGCGCGGTGCCCACTCAGGGGACACGGAAGCAGCTGCTCCGTCGGGCAGAGGGCAGAACAAGGCAGTGTGCGCCAAAGAATGAATCGAGGGCTGTGACGACAACATATCTTACACTGCCCCTGTTCCAGTCTACACCGCAATACAGTCTCCTTCAATCCCCCAGAATCGAACTACAGTTCAGTATCACTCAAAAGTGTCGCTGACCTCCCCCTCTTTCCCACTTGTCGCTGACCTCCCCCTCTTTCCCTCTGCTCGCTGACCTCCCCCCTTTCCCTCTTGACGCTGACCCCCCCCTCTTTCAATCTTGTCGCTCACCTCCCCCTTCCAGCTCTCCTTGTGCGTCTTGCGCTCCACGAACACCGTCTTGACCTCGGGGCCGTACCACCGCAGCCGGATGGCGATCGCGTTGGGGCGCTTCTCTAGCCGCCCCGTGTACAGCTCCATGCGGCTGTTGTCAAAGTAGACGCTGTTGGTCAGCTGGGAGTCGCCCGCCAGCTCGCTCTGCTTGATCTGTTCAAGCCAAGAACACAGCAAGCACACCAGAGGCGGGGAGGACATAGAAGTAAATAACGGTGAGTGAAATAGAGGTTAAGTCGCCCGCCCGATAGCTCTGCTTGATCGGTTCATGCCACAAGCGAAAAAGCAGTAGTCAAACTTGCGACACAATAGGGAGTGAAATGGTGGGTATTATCGCCCGCCCGCCAGCTTGCTCTGCTTGATTTGCTCACACAGGGGATACATCGCCAGAGGGGTGAACAGCAGGCAGGAGTGCGAGATAATGGCGAGTGGACTAGTGGGTTACGGCACCCCCCCCCCTCGCTCTGCTTGATCGGTTGAAGAGGGGGGGAACGGAGCAGGCAAGGGTACCTGCGGTGGTGTCTCAGTCGTGGGTGGGGCCATCTGTGCATTCTGGGCTATCCTTGACCGGCGACGTACGAACACGGAGCACCAGGTCCCCCTGGGGAAGGCTATGTATAGGCGCATAAGTTATGCCTTGCAGGCATTCATGATGCATGGCAACCAGCAGCTCGATCCCTCATAAACCATTTGGTATTACCATGAACCTATGCCCTATCTATACCAGGCAGCTCTGTCACTTTGGTATCACCATGAAACTACAACCTATCTATACCAGGCAGCTCTATCACTTTGGTATTACCATGACATAGGTTATATCTGTACCACCTATCAGTCATCTAAGAGTAAAAGACATGAGCTAAATATTGCTAATCTGCAATGACTCTTCATCAATCGACCATTCCATCCCCCCCCCGCCCCCTCCCTCCGTGTCTCACCTGGAACACAGGCAGGTGCTGCAGCAGCAGGTGCTTGATCGTAGACACGTCCTCGGTGCGCACCCAGTACTTCTTCGTCGAGCGCACAAAGTTCTGGCACACACGGCAGCAGGATGGGGCATGCCGGCGGACAGTCACAGCAAGCGTTAAGGCAGGTGATTGAAGGCCGCGGCACGAATACGAGGGGCACCCACACACAAAGAAATACTCGGATGCTAGCGCAGACAACCTACCTTGACCACTCCTGCGTGGCCGCCGCCTGGTCCACTGCTACCCGTAGTGTAGAGTTCTACAGGGCTGTGCACACACGCAACTTTAATGCTAGCCCCAGCAACCCCAGCAACCCCAGCAACCCCAACAACCCCAGCAACCCCAGCAACCCCAACAACCCCAGCAACCCCAGCAACCCCAGCAACCCCAGCAACCCCAACAACCCCAGCAACCCCAGCAACCCCAGCAACCCCAGCAACCCCAGCAACCCCAGCAACCCCAGCAACCCCAGCAACCCCAGCAACCCCAGCAACCCCAGCAACCCCAGCAACCCCAGCAACCCCAGCAACCCCAGCAACCCCAGCAACCCCAGCAACCCCAGCAACCCCAGCAACCCCAGCAACCCCAGCAACCCCAGCAACCCCAGCAACCCCAGCAACCCCAGCAACCCCAGCAACCCCAGCAACCCCAGCAACCCCAACCCAGCAACCCCAGCAACCCCAGCAACCCCAGCAACCCCAGCAACCCCAGCAACCCCAGCAACCCCAGCAACCCCAGCAACCCCAGCAACCCCAGCAACCCCAGCAACCCCAGCAACCCCAGCAACCCCAGCAACCCCAGCAACCCCAGCAACCCCAGCAACCCCAGCAACCCCAGCAACCCCAGCAACCCCAGCAACCCCAGCAACCCCAGCAACCCCAGCAACCCCAGCAACCCCAGCAACCCCAGCAACCCCAGCAACCCCAGCAACCCCAGCAACCCCAGCAACCCCAGCAACCCCAGCAACCCCAGCAACCCCAGCAACCCCAGCAACCCCAGCAACCCCAGCAACCCCAGCAACCCCAGCAACCCCAACAACCCCAGCAACCCCAGCAACCCCAGCAACCCCAGCAACCCCAGCAACCCCAGCAACCCCAACAAACCCACCTGGGTGGATGACTCCTGCGCGGCCGCCACCTGGTCCCTCCTCAGCGCCGAGTGGATGCTGCTCAGCCGCACAAAGATGTCCGAGAAGTCGCCTGTGATCCACCCCTGGTTGTGCAGCCGCGACATGTAGTACTGGCGGCATGGGATCGTGGGAAGCAGCTTGTCGTGCTTCTTGAGGATCTTGTAGAAGCCAGTGTAGTTGATGTTTACTGCATCGAGGAAAGGGGTACAAGGGGGGGGGGGGGGGGGGGGGGGGGGGGGGGGGGGGGGGGCGCAAGCAGGTTTAGAGCAAGGTTATCAGGCTAGCAGGCCGTGGGGCTTGCGAACCCCCTCCGCTTGTCTTGCTGCTCGAAAGTCTTGTCCCGCCGGGTGTATTATATTTAGATATCAGCATAAACAAGAGGCAAGGGGGCGGGATGAAGGATGCCATTTGTTATGGACATAAGTTGCGCTGGTTGTCTGCTTGATAAGCTATGTATAAGTTGAACTCTTGCATAAGTTGGGGTTGTGGCTGAACCCTGGATGTGCACCTAACACCCGTCAGGCTCCGGGAGAGGCCTTTATATTCTCACAATCACGCGCGCCTCTAAACGTGTTCCAAGCTTATCTGTGGGCTCTGGACCATGGGGCAGCCTTACTGCATCCACCACGCTTTTGCAATTAATTCATTGATTAAACACGTGCTCCCTTTGGGGAGTCACAGAGCACCGAAGTGCTTTTAATCCCTGTGTGTGCACAACAAGAAGAAAGGGCAGAGACCCCCTTTCTCCATCATGCCATAGGCATGCATGCCACAGCAGCCATCACACACGCTTCTGCTATCCCGAAGCTTGATGGCACCCACAGTTGCAACAACCATGATGTGGAGACAGCGCTGTGTGGCCTGCCCACTTGAGGCAGTGAGAGAAGCTAGGGCGCCCTCCCTCCTCATTGTGTTAGGGGTTAAAGGTTCCAACATTGGTACCCACGTAACGCATTCTATGTGATAAAAATTAACTTATTAATAAGTTATCGGGTCAACGCGAGCAGGGCTTTGACACCAGTAACACAAAACTGAGCGCACGGGCGTAGCTAATATTTACTGCACCGATCCAAACCACAAGGTCTCCAGCAACATGAAAAAGTCGCCCATAGTACCCTCAGTTCCTTCATTTTGGCCACCCTCCCCCAAAGTTCAAACTTACGAATAAACCCATCCCCAGCAAACCACCCAACATACTTACCCAACAACCGTTACGGGTCACCCACCCCCTCGGCGCCTCTTATCAAAAGCCGACCAACCAACCGACCAACACAGGAAAACTCTTGCCAAGGCCCTCTGCCAAGCCACACACCGAACTTCTCCAGCGACAGGAACGAGTCGCCCAGCAGCTTGGCGTCGTTGCTCAGTCGTTCGCGTGTGGTGCCGTCGGCATTATCGCCCAGCGCGTCCACCTGCGCGGTGATGGCGTCCACGCGCGAACGCAGGTCCTTGACCTCGTTCTTCACATACTCGTCAATCTTGTCGATCTGGGGGTGTGGTAACAGTGAGAGAAGAACAGATAGGGATGAGGGTTAATTACAGGCAGGGATGAGGTTTGATGCACTTGCCGATGTTGTCAATCTGGACATGTGGTAAAAGTGAGAGAAAAACAGATAGGGGTAAGGGTTAATGCACTCGTCGATCTTATCACTCTGGACATAGTGTGTGTGTGTGTGTGTGTGTGTGTGTGTGAGAGAGAGAGAGAGAGAGAGAGAGAGAGAGAGAGAGGGAGAGAGAGAGAGAGAGAGAGAGAGAGAGAGAGAGAGAGAGAGAGAGAGAGAGAGAGAGAGAGAGAGAGAGAGAGAGAGAGAGAGAGAGAGAGAGAGAGAGAGGAGGGAGAGAGAGAGAGAGAGAGAGAGACGGGGGGGGGGGGGAGGTAGAGATGAGGGTTAATGCTTTTCGACCTTGTGCTCATAGGTGTGTTAGGCCATCACACGCTTGTTGATCTCGGGACGAGCAGGAGAGAGGGACGGGCGTGAAAGAGGGAAAGGGGGAAGGAGACTGTATTTATTAAACTTTGGGATGTCGACACAATAGTGCTGAGGGGGGGACGGCGATGAGGAGGGAACAGTGGTGAGGAAGGGGCCGGGGGTGCGGCGGGCGGGTGGGACATGTTCGTCCATCTGATTTCTCCCATCCACAACCACCTTCTACCCCATCTCCTAATAGCGTGAAGAAATCGGTCCCTTGTTACGCCTTGCCACAACATCACATACCGACATACGCACGACAGACAGTGGGTGGGCATTTATTTACCTCCTCTTCCAGCAACGTGAAGAAATCGGTCTCTCGGAACGCCTTGCCACCAACATACGCCACTGGGCTGGATCCGAAACCGGTCGGGCTGCGTGGCACCGTGAGCGAGGCGACAGGTTTACCAACGTCCTCCGACACCACGCCCGGCTTGGCGACCGCCTGCAGAGACTTCAGCACCTTCTTCAGGCCGGTCTGTGTGGCGTTTGTGTATCGGTGGTGACGGTGGTGGAGGGTGCACAGATATGTGAGGATGTGTATGAGTGAGTGAGTGAGTGAGTGAGTGAGTGAGTGAGTGAGTGAGTGAGTGAGTGAGTGAGTGAGTGAGTGAGTGAGTGAGTGAGTGAGTGAGTGAGTGAGTGAGTGAGTGAGTGAGTGAGTGAGTGAGTGAGTGAGTGAGTGAGTGAGTGAGTGAGTGAGTGAGTGAGTGAGTGAGTGAGTGAGTGAGTGAGTGAGTGAGTGAGTGAGCGAGCGAGCGACAGAGAGAGAGAGAGAGAGAGAGAGAGAGAGAGAGAGAGAGAGAGAGAGAGAGAGAGAGAGAGAGAGAGAGAGAGAGAGAACCAGTAGGGGGGGGGGGGGAGAAGAGATGGGGAGGGAACCATTTTTTGGAACGACCCCAAGTCAGGGTCTCACAACGGGGCCAGGGCAACAATAGAGGAATTCGTGAGGGGATGTTGCGACATGAGCCTTGGAAAGGATGGGGGTTGCAAACGGGGGAAAAGGGGAAAGATTAAAGCCAAGAAGCATTGATGGCCAGGGCAGCGTGAGAGAAATCTTAGGCATGAGTAGCCGATCACAAAAATACTAAACAAGGCAAATACCCAATGCGGGAAACCACTGACAAGGCCAGGGGAAAAGATGCCCGTTGGGTCAAGCATTAAAACCTCCTCCAAAATGGCGGTAGGGGCAGGAAGTTGTGAAATGGACAAACCCTATTACTTAAAATTGATCATTTACAAGAACTTCAGGCTCGGTTTTGAGTATGGAATGTGTGCCCACAATGCATGGGCGCGCTAATAAAAAAAAGGGAGGCGAGAATGGAGCAAGAAAAGAACTACCTGGCCAGGAAGTTAGTAGGATGCCCTCATATCATATGGCTGGAGTAACACCTGGTCAAGAGGAGGCACCACTGGTTTCGCAACCTGCTTTGTGGCCACTTGACATCCCCTTTGATAGTGAATAATTAAGCCCTCTGATTCGGCAGCTGCTAAGTGGGGCGGAAAAGAACGTGGGAAATATCGAAAACGACCATCCCATTACCTAATGTGCCTTGGAAATGCCACGCCGAGTGCTATCAAACATAGTGGGTGCTATCAAAAGGACCGCAAGCCTTGCGAAGTGCGAGCCCCAGTTCAAGGGAGGGAGAACGAGCAGCAGAGAAACTGCGCCCGGCGGCATAGAACCAGGTTTCTCGTTTTTACCGAGATTATGATAACGTTCACACCACGTTCGCTTCCCAGGTTTGCTTCCGTTCACGTGCATGACAAGGCTTAAGGCATAGTGGCGCGAGGCCCCGCCTAGCGAAGCTAAACGTCGTTATTAACTTTCTGGCCTACGCATATGCGCATGATTAGGGTGAATGCGAATTCGCAGGAATACCACGCTCTGCTGAAAACCAGGGTCACAATTAAAGCGCAACATTCCAAGCTATATTCGCGTAAGAAAACCCCTCGTTCCTACCCTGCGTGCCGACCCATAGATAAAAATAAGGACACAGCTCAAGTAACGAACGCATCACACCATCCACATTGGCCTGGACAATTACGGCACACATCATAGCAGCGAGGCAGTCAAATTTGCCGATACAGACAGGACTGTTCGATAGCAATACCAGGGAGGAACAACTCCCACTATCACACAGTGAGAATCCAATGTAAAATCCATGATTGGGGCGAAATTTGACTCATTAACGTCTACCAGGCAACCAGGAGGTCGAACCGGCGGCCATTCACGTACATAATCGAGAGTTTTGCCACGCCATTCCGGATGCTGCTCGGCAGATTCAACCAAATGCCTCCCAAACTTCATTTTCTATGACGATGTTTTATTGAAATTTACTTTGTAAGCTGTTACATGGACTAGGATGAGAGACTAGTTCTAGTTTCCACTAGTGTCGCCATGGCTGCCGCATGCCGTTGGCCGGTGTCGTGTGCTGTTGTTGGTTGGCTCCAGCGATGCAGGGAACGAGGTGCCGAGAGGAATTCCCGACCGAATATGCCCCTTTGGATGCATTTGGGATACTCAGCGCAGCCGGCCATGCCAGCGGGAAGGGAAGGCAGCTTTGTTTCTAGTAACTGTAGTACTTTTGGATTAAGTACCTGACCACCCATCGAATCTATACTTATAGAACTTGCGTAGACAACAACACGTGCGTCCATCTCATTAAGGATTCGCTGATACTCATTTCCCTCTCACCTCTTTGGTCCATAATTGGCTAATAAAAAATATACCCATTTCCCCGAAACAACACGTGCGTGAACAACAACAACAACAACTCAATTCCGTC
>RPFO01000097.1:220000-247500 GCA_009746045.1 Mesostigma viride | reverse complement strand
TGAAAAGGCTCCTTAAGGAGGAGGCAGCGAGGAGACAGGCGGCAGACACCCTGCCCCCCCTCCACCGCTGGGGCTGGACCCAGTGGGGTCCCCCCCGGACCCCCCCGGACTCCCCCCGGGCCACCACGGCCCCCCTCCCCCTCCCCCACCACCCCAGGTTCGCCCTGTGGGTTGGGGCCCCCTCCCCAACCAGGGGGGGTGGCCAGGACCCCAGGAGGCCCTGGGGGGAGGTCAAGAGGTGCCCAGGGCACCCACCCAACCTGCTGAGGCCCCCCCAAGGACGGGGGATATCCAGGAACAGCTCGCCATTCTCCAGGCTCAGCTGGCCTCATTGCAAGACCAGCAGTTAACAGCTAACCAGCTGCAAACTGTCGAGGGCCTGCGCGCCCTGATGTCGCGGTATGAGCGGGGGACCATCAACCTAGACCCCACCTGCCTCCAACAGGCAACCGACGTCTTCTTGAGGGCCAACCCCCCTCTCACAGGTGTGTTTAACCCTCATAAAAAGGAATCCAAAATCAATATTGCTGGCTTGCCTGAGGGTCACACTGTTGAACAAGCTAAACAATTTGTCTTTGCTCTGGAGTATGGGATGGAAGGCCTTAACCTTAGACATCAGTTTAAGGCTCTCAGGGCCTCATCCACAGACCACATTCCATCAATCATCTCCTGCAATTAGAGCATTGATTCAAACCTATCAGGAACGCACCCTGACACCTGAAGCAGCCATATTGAACAGTGGCCTACCTTTATCACTGATCTGAAACAGCTAGTGCTTACCAATAACCACATGGAAGCAGTAGAACGTTTCAACTGGCTTGCTGCATATAAGGTGAACAAGAATAACCTCTCTGGGGATGCAAAAACATACAGGGTAATGATTGAGAAAGACCTTGAGCTTCTCAAGCTCCAACCAAGGTATCTCATCCACACCTGGCTAACAAAAGCTAATTTGCAACCTTCTGTCCTGGCTACCCTGCTTACAGGCCTCAAGTCCCTCTGGGACAACTTCAGAGCTGCCATGCTCTATATCGAGGAGGCAGTGGACCCCCTGGGTACTGGCAACCCCCAGGCCCAGGACCCCAAGGTCCAGGGTGTCCAAGGCCACAAGCGCAAGGGGCAGGCCAGCCAGGGGGGGGCACCCAAGACCCACAAGTCCTCCCACCAAGGGGGCAGTGGCTCTCAGGGGCGTGGCAACACGTGGCACCGTGTGCCCCTGCATGGCAACCCCAACAACAACAACAACAACAATAACAACAACAGGTCCCAGCAGGGCAACAATAACAACAGGTCCCAACAGGGCCAAAACAACAACAACAACAGGTCCCAGCAGGGCCATAACAACAACAACAACCAGTTAACGCCAAGCGCATTGGCGTGATCCTGATTCGGCATATCTCTGCGATTCCAGCGGCACCGGAACGAGTTCATTCCGACAAGTATCAAGAAAGTTATGGCGTTCCGACTTCCCGGTCGCGCGCGAGCGCGAGCCGGCTGTTCTTCTAAGTCGGACGTGAATATTTGCCGACGACATATGGGGTCGACAGTAATTCCTGGGCTGACAGGAATTAGGTGCTGTACCTACGACGGTATTGGATTAATACGTCGTACGCAGGAAATAGGAACCTTAACCTGTGGTCTGTTGGTACCGCAGGCTTAGTCCTGGACTTCTAGGTGCAGATGCAATAGTCACTGTGGACTGCGCTCTGTGGTCACTGTGCCTGTATGGCAGACCTACTGTATAGGAACTGGGCGCTGTACAGGTAGTGAATACTGTACCGGGAGTGTTATTACTGAGCCTACCTCTTAGGTTGCTCAGGACTAGCAAGCACAGTGCACAAGTATATAAACAATAGGCCAATGCCATTTGGGCAGATCTCTTGCGAGCCCGCCTCACGTGTTGTGCCTTGACTTGGCAAGCGCGTGTACAAGCCTCAAGTGTGTGAGCGCTGTAACATTATCCAATTTTAACAAAGCTCCGTTTCCAACCATATTCATACATTGCTGCATTGCAACCATATCCTTCACATTGCGTGTGCCAGGAACGTTAACTCAACCGGTCCCAGCAGGGCACCAATAACAACAACAACAACAACAACAACAACCAGCCTGGCAACCCTGGGGGGTCCATAAGGTGCCTGAGGTGCTTCCAACGAGGGCACGCACGGCACAACTGCCCCAACAACGACTCCCTGGCCAACGGGGTGGATCTCTGCCCGGGCTGCTGGCACGCACGTCATCCCCTGGGGCCTCCAGGCAGCCGTTGCAACAGGCCTCGCTACCCAAATCAATGTGAGTTCACTCACCTTATGTACTCTGAGGATGATGATCTCATTACCATTGGGGATGGCAACCAGGGCATAATTGATTTTGAGGCAGCAACCTTACTGTCCTCCCAACACCCTGTTCTGGAACCTTACATAAAAGCACTAACCCAGGCTACTGTTGACAACTCCATAGATATTAAGGAGCTTGCTCATCAGCTGCACCTAGCCATGGGTCATGAAACAGTGGCTGAGGAACTGGCCAAACGGCTGGGGGGTAGTAGCATGGGAAAACAACTCAGGAATGCAGTAAAACTGGCTAGACAACACTGTCAAGAATGTCAGTTCAATAGCCCCAAACCTCAAAAATGGCATACTGCAACTCCTTCCACCAATAGGGGCATGATAGTGGGGGATGTGATGCACATCAACAAAGATGTCCAACCCTACCTGATCCTAAAAGACTCATGGTCCAGGTTCACAGTCATGGAACCCTTACCTGGCATGTCTGCAGGGCAGCTACGTGTTGCACTCATGATTGCTTTACCCAGATTCTACCCAGTTGACAGAATTTTGCTTGATCAACAATTTTCTTGTCTGACTGACCTGGAAGGGTGTGAAGCAATAGAGATTGCTGGGCTGGAAGATCATGAGGGTCAGGGGGTCATTGAAAGAACCATCAGATCTGTCAAAACCCTACCAGCCAAAAATCCTTCCAAGGATGCTACTTCAGGGGTCTATTGTGACAGGGCACTCTGGTGTCATGAAATGTGCACAACCCTCAACATGAGACCTGTCTTGCATGCCAAGTGGGGTGAAGTAATCCCAGCAGGCCTGCAGGCAGGCGTATATCCCCCAGAGGTGATAGCACTGTACAACACTGCACGTGCACAAACCTCAGCAAAACTGGCAGAAAAAGATAAAACCCATTCCAGGCCAGTATTCCAAAAAGGTGATCAAGTTCTCTATTACAAGGAAAACAGCTTTGGTAAGGTTGGAACTTGGCTAGGTCCAGTTACCATCCGTGGATTTACCAAAAACAGCAAGACCGTGGAGGTCAAGCACAATATCAATGGGAAGCGTCACAGGGTGAGCTGTCATAGAATTAAGAAGTATTATTCTCCCATGGCAGACGTGCCTGGGGAAGAGTCTTTAAGCATGGACTCACTACTTCTATCCTACGCTGCCTAATCTCGTCCGAAATACGAGGCATACCATGATACAAAGACTCTGATGACGGGCGCTCGGAAAACCCTACGTTAAGGACCTGTCGGAGCATCCTGTAAACCGTGCCGTTGAGCCTAGCTGCCAGTTTGGGTGTGATTGTCCACGCCTCGGCGCCATACGTGAGCACCGTGAGGACGAGGACCTTGAAGAGCATGCGCTTGCGGTGCTCGCCCAGGCCCTTCGAGCGCCAGTAGGTGTTGAGCGAACGGAACCTGGCCCAGGCCAGGCCGATGCGGGTGTCCACATCGTCTGCAGTGTCAGGAAGCCAACTCCCCAACAGTTTAAAGTGATCGCGGAACGGGACCTCCGTCCCGTCGAGCAGGTGCGGCATGCAGCGGTGGTGTACTGGAGGCCCCAATCACCATCGCCTCAGTTTTGACACTAATCTCCAACCCCACCGCCCGCGCGTCCAGGCCCAGACAGTCCAGCCAGGTCTGAATGCACATGCTCGGGGCGCGCGATGAGGGTGGTGTCATCCGCATAATAAATCAGGTCGGCCAGGCGGTCAACCACTGAGGTTTAACCCCGCCGTGCTCTTTCTCGTTAAGGATGTCCAAGCCTGGCTCGAACCCCTTAAGAGCAGTAAAGCGCGCACGTGCCCAGCGCATGACGTGATCCACGACAATAATGAACAGGTATGGGGACATGAAACAACCTTGCCACACCCCGTGGTGAAGGGGGAATGGTGGGGTGGTGCCTTCCGCAGTACGCACTACTGCCTGTGAGCCCTCATACAGCTATATAGTCGGCGAATGGCAGCAATAAACGCTGCCAGGTGGTACCCGATCCAGAGCTAGGATGGCCCAAAGAGCCTCCCAGAGAACCGTGTCAAAGGCCTTGATATAGTCAACAAAAATGAAGACCAGCGGCAAACTGTCAGGGGGGAGGCGACGCACCTCCTCCATCAACCGGCGCGCGACAAACACAGCCATGACAGTGTTACGACCACGACGGAAACCCATCTGAGACTCACCCAGGTGCGGGTCTAGCGCGGCCGGCGCGGAGCCTGTGCAGCATCATGCGCATGAAGACCTTCAGCGCGGCGCTCTGGAGGCAGACACCCCGGTAGTTACCGGGGTCAGCATGCAGCAGAGCCCTTCTTGTACAGCATGACGCGGATGGCCGTCTGCCACTCAGCAGGCGGAGGCTCGTCAGAGAGCAGGACACGGTTGCAGAACGCCAGCAGAAGATCCCAAACCGCCGGATCAGGGGTCTTCAGCAGCTCAGCAGAAAGGTGGTCGGCACCGACCGCCGCATCGTACCGCAGGCGAGCAAGGGCGCCGTCCAATTCCTTCAAAGTGAAGGGGTGGACGACGTCGTTGGTGGCAAGGCAGCCCTCCTGCAAGGCGGGGACTTGGTAGTCCGCGGCCGAGGAGGGGGGCGCTGGCGGTGGCGGGGGTCCGGCAACCCCGAGGCGGGCGGCCGTCTCGGGGTGAAGCGGCGGGGGTGGGGCGCGAGCCCCATGCACCGGTCGCCATGGGGTTGTGCAATTGCCCTGCGAGCTTTCAGATGCTCATGAATGACATCCTCCGCCCATAGTAGTGCGAACACCGTCACCTCCGTTCGCACCCTCAGCAGCTAGATGGGCATTGAAGCTCCCGTGCAAGTTCCATGCAGGACGGACGACTCTATGTCATGGTGAGACCTGACTGCTGGCGCCAGCTGTACGTCCCGGAGATATATAGAGCGGCTCTGCTCCATGAGCTCCACGACTCCCTCACCGGTGGCCACCAAGGAATCCACCGCCTGCTGCCGCGGGCCAGAAAGAACTTCTACTGGCCAGGTAATAATGTGGGGGTACATCGAGACATACGTGCGCGAGTGTCCATCATGCCAGATCATGAAGTCCCGCAACACGGGGTCACAAGCGATCCCCAAGACGCTGCCTGACCCCATGGCGCCTTGGGACTCATTGATGATGGATTTTACTGGTCCCTTCCGGAAGACCAAGAACGGCAACAGCACTTGGTTTTCTTGGTTGTGATCTTGGTTTTCTTGGTTGGACCGCCTGACGCGCATGTACGTGTCACTTGGCCCCATGCCCGGCCGATCACGGCTGATCGAGGCTTAATTGCGCTAAGTGTCAATTACAGAGTAAGTTGTATCTCCACCACGTGTTTCGGTACCACGGACTCAGCCGGCAATTCATATCGGCCCGTGACAAGTTGTTCACGGCTCGCTTCTGGTGCATGCCCAGGAGTTCTTTGAACGACTGGGCACCAAGGTGTCATTGGGGACAGTGTACCACAGCTCGTCCTCTCACCTCAGTGGTGGAGCGACTGAACCGGCACAGTGCAAGAGACCATGCGGCACTACACTGACGCGGTGGGAAGCAATTGGGAGGAGTTTCTGGGCTTGGTGGAATTCTCCTTGAACAACGCCCCCCATGCAGGCGGCCCATGGCTTCACGCCGTTCTTCCTCAACACTGCATGGCAGGCACCCGCTTACGCCGACCGACCTTCTCACGAGCCCCGCTTTGGCAGAGAAAACGGTCCGGCGGGACACCCTGGAAGGGGTGGAGAGGCTGCTGTTTCAGATGCGTCAGGCCCATGACAGCGCGGTCAGGGGCTACCGAGCCGCAGGCTGCCGAGCGCTATATGGCGAGGACCGCTAGTCGCCTGGACGCGCACACCCCGTCAATTGAGGCAGGCGACTGGGTAACTTCTGGTGGAAGTCCCCCGACTAGGACGTTTCTCCGAGAAGGTAGGAGGTGCATGAGCTCAAGACTGAAGCTCCGTCCTATGTTCCTGGGGCCTCACAAGGTCTTGGAGAAGCTGGGCGATGTGATGTTCAAGGTCGACATCCCAAGCTCTTGGAATACTTCCCCCAACTAGTTAGGTTAATATTGTGCGGCTGGAAACCTTTTGCCACTTGGGCTTCTCAGGTTCCGCACAATATTACCAGCGATAACCACCGGCGTGAACTTGAGTGTACCAGCGAGTGGTTATCGCTGGTAATATTGTGCGGAACCTGAGAAGCCCAAGTGGCAAAAGGTTTCCGCACAATATTCAACTAACTCAACTTCCACAGCGATCAGCTCAAGTTGTATCACCAGAACTACATCCAAGGTCGCCTCAATCCGCCGGCCCCCGTCGAATACAACCCCAAGACCATGCAGCGAACAGTAAGACGAGGTGGCCGAGATCGTGGACCACCGGGACATCCAGCGCGGGAGAACTCAGGCAGCGACAGTACCGAGTGCGATGGCGTTTTACCCAGCACGACTATGAGGATTCATGGCGTACGGAGAACAAGCTAGCAGGCGGATGTGAGCGCCTGCTCCGGGAATACAAGAAGAGGTGTGCCCTACACTAGGGCGGTAGATGGGAGATAGCAAGAAAGGTGTTCATCGATATGCAGGGCCGTTACTACAGGTCCAGGTAAGGTACCTAGGCAGCCGCTGACGGGCTGCAGGACACGTAGGGGACCAGCCAGGTCTTGCACGTACGAGGTATGTACAGGTATGTCTGTATTGACCAATTGTGAGTCAGGTATGCATAGCCAGCCGTACAAGTTAGTAAAATATGGAATGAACGACGTACGTAGTATAATGCTTGAGAACACTGTGTGCTGAGAGCAATGAATTGCTTGGTTCATTAGAAAATAGGTTTACCCTTTATCAACGTTCCTCTCACTGGCTGCGCCGCCAGTGACCGTTGGGTGCAGACCGTTGGCCCGAGGCCGCACGATGACAGGTCGCCGTCTAGTCACTGCATCGTGTGATCACAGATCAATGCACGCTGCAGTACGGTCCCTATCTAGGATACTCTAGTACCGTCCAATGACAGGACACTACGTATACTGGGTACCAACATCTGTCACGTACCCCAGTACCCAAAGTACCTATCTAGGGAAGCGTATGCGACTCGACTAGCATTCCTATCTGCATAGCCCAC
Organism: Mesostigma viride; assembly: GCA_009746045.1. NCBI lineage: Eukaryota > Viridiplantae > Streptophyta > Mesostigmatophyceae > Mesostigmatales > Mesostigmataceae > Mesostigma > Mesostigma viride. Next base: position 240,112 of record RPFO01000097.1, on the reverse strand, counting down.
GTGGTATTAATATTCACATACCAACGTAGGTTTACAAGGCTTATTCATACGTTGTATTCACAATGCCTTTGAGACTTAGTCTACAGCAAAGCATGGGACTAACTCCAGTATTGTTTTATTATTTATTTCTTAATGCAGGTCTGCACCCCCAACATTATTGTTATTGTTTTTAAGTTGATTAGGGGTACAAAAGAGACATGGCTGGTTGAGCCAGGTTGGTTACAGCTGGCTGTTCTGGCCAGGTGTTATATTGCACATTAAATAAGGTGTACACAGCTGGCTGGTTTGGCCAGTGATTGGAGCACACATTAAGTAAGTGTATACAAGCTTGTGTCCTCAAGCTGCAAATGGATACAAATCTGACCTAGCCAGCACTCACACCCACAGCAAATGTGTTGAATTTTATGGCGCCCAGCAGCTATCGCTGTGGTAGGGGGTGTGGTGGTTGTGTACTGAGCTGTAGCCAGACATTTATTCAAACACACTGACACGGATACCATAGGGATTCATATTCTCAAAGAGTAGCTGGTATTGTGGCCAGCTGCATCCCTCAGCTTGGAAGGCATCTGCTGGGTTTTCTTCATCTTCCACATGATGCCAGCTGGAGAAGTAGGTTGCCTCCTGTTTGAGGATCACCCAATCCAGGTCAGTGTGGACAGCAGCAGAAACAGATTTCTTGGTTAGAAAACTGATCACAGAGAAGCTGTCAGTATAGAGATGTGAGATGACATTGCATGTGCTGCCTGCCTGGGTTTGTAGCCAGGTGAGCATGTGCTGCAGGGAACGAGCATGCAATGCAGCAGACACCACAGCACGACATTCAGCTGAGTTGCTGCTGCCAGGTTTTCTGCGGTGTAGCCTGCTGTACCAGGAAGTGAGGGACATGTAATCTGACCTGTTGGTGAGAAAAAACAGCCCTGATTCCCGTGCCCCCATCTGATTGATTGTTCTGCTCTCCATGGAGCTGTCCATGACACTGTGGATGTGGATGTCTTCCATCAGATTCAGGCCATGGAGGATGAGGGGGGGACAGTCATTGACCAACTTCCTGATGTGACTGCATTTTATCTTGACTAGAACATCATGGGTGACCCTGCTGATGACAGCTAAGGGAGCCCCACAGATGGCTGACCACCACCCCAGTTTGCCCTGAACAGTGGCACACATGTGTAAGGGGAGGTAGTTGTCCTGCAGCAGATCTAGACAATCTTGGATATATTCTGCAGGAGGGAGAGAGAGCAGACCCACTGATCTGGCTGCCTATGCAGCTGCAACATGATGCCACAGAACTGGATGGGGGTTGTGCTCAATTCCACCTGTTTGCCAATCTCATATGATTCCTGGACCTGCTGAATAAATGTTTCCACCTCAGCTCTAGGCCCACAAATGAGTTGGTCATCTCCATGCCACACAAAGAGCAGCAGTCCAGAGGGGGTGGGTACAACAAAAAAGCATGGGTCCAGGTCATCATACGTGGCCTTGAGCTTTTTGAATACTTCCTCTGCTGAGTCTCTGAAAATTTTGGGGGCACTGACAAGCCCTTCCACCCCAATGTTGATGATAAGGTGGGGCTCATCAATGTAAGGTTTCCACACAGCTGGGGTGTCTACCACGTACACCTTCCCTTTCCACACAGATTCAGCCTTTTCTGGGTCCCCCCTGAGGAAGGCCCTTTTAATATCAGTGGCTTTGCAGACATAGTCTTGGCCTGCATTGAGGTTGTGGAGGAATAGGGAGAGCATGATCCTGAGTGAGGTTTGTTGCAGCCCAGGTGTGTAGGTTTCCCCTTTTGGCAGTGTGGATGTCCCCTTTAATTCTGTGACACATGGTCTGGCATGGAAGATTGGGGAGCCCACTTTTTGGGTTTTTGTTTGAGAACAAATTTTAATCTGAGCTTTTTGGCTCCCTCTGGCACGTCCCATGAAGGGGTGACAGGAGGTTTGTATTGAGGGTTTTTGGGGTTGGGCAGGACCCATTCCTGCCTGGCTTGGTGGACAATGGCCATCAGCCACTTGGTAAACCCTTTTTGTGTTTTGCATTCTTGTATGACGTGGGAGATTTGGTGGGGTGAGTGCATGGCTATGTCCCACTTACCCAGCCCAAAGGCTGAGGGATGGAGGAACTGGCTGTGCACTAACTTGTCCAAATCAGGGATCTCCCCTGGTGCATACTGAGTGTTGACTGCCTTGATGACAGCATCCATACCAGGGACAATACTGGAGAGAGGGATTTTAAAGTGGTCCAGAGGAACTGCACCCACCCCTGTGACACTGAGCTCATTAGCTGAGATAAGCACCCCAGGATAGGATACAAAAGGTTCCCCCAACAAGGTGTTACCAGAGTACCCCTCCACCACCTGGAAGGGTGTCTGAATACCAAGTATAGGGAGCATCACCTGTCCCACTACATCCAGTGAGCTTTGGCCTGAGAAATCCTGCACCCGTGCCCAAAATGAAGGTGCAATCTCAAGACCAGGGATGGCTTGTGCACTGATCACACTGACCTGTGCCTGAGTGTCTATTGCCAGGGTCCAGGGGTCCTGACTAGTGCACACAGCTGAGACTTTTGCCAACCCTTCGGCCACAGCAGCTTGTTGCTTATGTGACCTGTGTAATGCTTGCAAGGCGACTGCCAATCTTGACCTCAGAGCGGGAGGGTTGGCAGACAATTTGGTGCCTTGGGGCTGAGCTAATGCTTCCAACCCAGCTACCTCGTGCCTGGTTAAGCAATCCCCAGGTTGTGAAGTGGGCCTGGCTTCACTGAGGGTGGAAGGGTTCACAGAGGGTGCTGTGGTGCTGTCAACAGCAGTAATTGGTGGCTCAGGGCTACTGCTGGGCATGCTGGAGTTGCCAGATAGAAGTAGTGAGTCCATGCTTAAAGACTCTTCCCCAGGCACGTCTGCCATGGGAGAATAATACTTCTTAATTCTATGACAGCTCACCCTGTGACGCTTCCCATTGATATTGTGCTTGACCTCCACGGTCTTGCTGTTTTTGGTAAATCCACGGATGGTAACTGGACCTAGCCAAGTTCCAACCTTACCAAAGCTGTTTTCCTTGTAATAGAGAACTTGATCACCTTTTTGGAATACTGGCCTGGGATGGGTTTTATCTTTTTCTGCCAGTTTTGCTGAGGTTTGTGCACGTGCAGTGTTGTACAGTGCTATCACCTCTGGGGGATATACACCTGCCTGCAGGCCTGCTGGGATTACTTCACCCCACTTGGCATGCAAGACAGGTCTCATGTTTAGGGTTGTGCACATTTCATGACACCAGAGTGCCCTGTCACAATAGACCCCTGAAGTAGCATCCTTGGAAGGATTTTTGGCTAGTAGGGTTTTGACAGATCTGATGGTTCTTTCAATGACCCCCTGACCCTCATGATCTTCCAGCCCAGCAATCTCTATTGCTTCACACCCTTCCAGGTCAGTCAGACAAGAAAATTGTTGATCAAGCAAAATTCTGTCAACTGGGTAGAATCTGGGTAAAGCAATCATGAGTGCAACACGTAGCTGCCCTGCAGACATGCCAGGTAGGGGTTCCATGACTGTGAACCTGGACCATGAATCTTTTAGGATCAGGTAGGGTTGGACATCTTTGTTGATGTGCATCACATCCCCCACTATCATGCCTCTAGTGGTGGAAGGAGTTGCAGTATGCCATTTTTGAGGTTTGGGGCTATTGAACTGACATTCTTGACAGTGTTGTCTAGCCAGTTTTACTGCATTCCTGAGTTGTTTTCCCATGCTACTACCCCCCAGCCGTCTGGCCAGTTCCTCAGCCACTGTTTCATGACCCATGGCTAGGTGCAGCTGATGAGCAAGCTCCTTGATATCTATGGAGTTGTCAACAGTAGGGGTTAGTGCTTTTATGTAAGGTTCCAGTACAGGGTGTTGGGAGGACAGTAAGGTTGCTGCCTCAAAATCAATTATGCCCTGGCTGCCATCCCCAATGGTAATGAGATCATCATCCTCAGAGTAAGCAAGGTGAGAGAACTCACATTTGTTTGGGTAGCGAGGCCTGTTGCACGGCTGCCTGGAGCTGGCCAGGTTGTGCCTCGTGTAGTGGCAGCCTGGGCAGAGATCCACATTGTTGCCCAGTGTAGGGTTGTGGTTGCACTGGTTGCGGCTGTGCCCCGTCTGGAAGCACCTCAGGCACCTGACCCTTCCAGGGTTGCCAGGTTGCCTATTGTTGTTGTTGTTGTTGCCCTGTTGGGGCCGGTTGTTGTTGTTGTTATTGCCCTGTGAGGGCATGTTGTTGGTATTGTTATTGTTAATTAATCGCAGCTTTTCTTGTTTGTTCATTGTATTGATTGAGAGGACAGTATCTTTGCTGCCTCAAAACCCACCATGGTTTGGTAACATTTTCGTTTGTTTGCTTGTAATGAGAGGACAGTAGCTGTGCTGCCTCAACACCAACCATGGTTTGGAACCGTTTCGTTTGTTTGTTTGTAGTGAGAGGACAGTATCTCTGTGCTGCCTCAACACCAACCATGGCTTGGTAACCGTTTCGTTTGTTTGTTTGTAGTGAGAGGACAGTATCTCTCTGTGCTGCCTCAACACCAACCATGGTTTGGTAACAGTTTTGTTTGTTTGTTTGTTTTCTGTTAGTGTTTCTTGTTATTGCCTCCCGGTGAGCGTTAGCACCAGCCAGGTCTTTACCCGCAAGTACATGCGTTTGGTAATGGCTTCTGCCACTACTGCATGCGTTATTGATTATGTGCGGCGGCTGGCAAGCTCCATGTCTAGGGAGTTGACAGCAGTGGGTTTGATTAAGGGCCCTCAGCCCTGACATAGAGAGGATCAACAGTCTCCCTAGAGGGTAGAGGCTGTGCTGCCAAGAAAGCAACAATACCCTTACACTCATCCCAAATAAAATGGGGAGATCTGCGTTCAAAAGACATGACATTCATTCAGATAACTCACGTTGGGGTGGACTGTGATACTTGTCTCGTTTGCATATGCCGTCCAGCCCAGGCCGCCCACCGCCGGCGATGGGGATAGGCCAGGAGTGCTTTTATCACATAACAGCTGGAGCGTTTCTATGCTCCTCATGCTGCAGCGATAGCTTTCTGTTTGGTTATGATATGTTGAAAAGATAGCCACCGCTCTTGAGCATTATATCAGAGCATGCATGAGGAAAGAAAGCAACGGACTTGCTTACGCTGGAAGCCCCAGGGGCCGGCGCAGGGCCGGTGCCTCCTGGGGGGTTGTTTTCCTGCCGCATTGCCGCCGCCATGGCTGCTCCAGCAGTGGGTGCTGCTGTCGCAGCCGCCGGGGAAGAGGGTTGGTCGGTGCCCCGTAGGGGAACCGGCTCCGCCACCGGCTGGCGCACAGGGGAGGGGGGTTGTTCGGACTGCCTCGCGGCAGCCGGACCCTCCACCTGGCTGGTATTGTCATGGTTGTTCTTTTGTTTTCTTTTTCTTTTTCCTTGTCTTCTTTTTGTTTTGTTGTTATTGCATGCAGGCGCACCGACATCAGCCGGTGCCCTGTTGTCTGGCGGACGACGCTGATCATCATCGTCGTCCCCAAGATATAGGTTCTTTTTTTTTTCTTTTTTTTTTTTTCCAGTGCCGGTTTGAACCATTGTTGAGTTTGATGTTGCTGAAGAGCGTTTATAAAATTCAAGTTAGAATATGAGAAATGAACGACGTGATATATTGCTTGAGAACACTGTATGCTGTGAGCAATGAATTGCTTCCTTCATTAGAAAATAGGTTTACCCTTTATCAACGTTCCTCTCACTGGCTGCGCCGCCAGTGACCGTTGGGTGCAGACCGTTGGCCCGAGGCCGCACGATGACAGGTAGCAGTCTAGTCACTGCATCGTGTGATCACAGATCAATGCACGCTGCAGTACGGTCCCTATCTAGGATACTCTAGTACCGTCCAATGACAGGACACTACGTATGCTGGGTACTGACATCTGTCACGTACCCCAGTACCCAAAGTACCTATCTAGGGAAACGTATGCGACTCGACTAGCATTCCTATCTGCATAGCCCACGTGGTATTTATATTCACATACCAACGTAGGTTTACAAGGCTTATTCATACGTTGTATTCACAATGCCTTTGAGACTTAGTCTACAGCAAAGCATGGAGACTAACTCCAATGTGTCATGGACAGCTCCATGGAGAGCAGAACAATCAATCAGATGGGGTCACGGGAATCAGGGCTGTTTTTTCTCACCAACAGGTCAGATTACATGTCCCTCACTTCCTGGTACAGCAGGCTACACCGCAGAAAACCTGGCAGCAGCAACTCAGATGAATGTCGTGCTGTGGTGTCTGCTGCATTGCATGCTCGTTCCCTGCAGCACATGCTCACCTGGCTACAAACCCAGGCAGGCAGCACATGCAATGTCATCTCACATCTCTATACTGACAGCCAATCTGTGATCAGTTTTCTAACCAAGAAATCTGTTTCTGCTGCTGTCCACACTGACTTGGATTGGGTGATCCTCAAACAGGAGGCCACCTATTTTTCCAGCTGGACTCATGTGGATGATGAGGACAACCCAGCAGACGCTCTAACGAAGCTGCGGGATGCTGCTGGCCAACAGTACCAGCTCCTCTTCCAGAACATGAACCCCTATGATATCAGAGTCAGTGTTTGAATAAATGACTGGCCATAGCACAGTACACAACCACCACACCCCCTTACCACAGCGATAGCTGCTGGGCGCCATAAAATTCAACACATTCGTTGTGGGGTGTGAGTGCTGGCTAGGTCAAATTTGTATCCATTTGCAGCTTGAGGACACAAGCTTTGTATACACTTACTTAATGTGTGCTCCAATAACTGGCCAAACCAGCCAGCTGTGTACACCTTATTTAATGTGCAATATAACACCTGGCCAGAACAGCCAGCTGTAACCAACCTGGCTCAACCAGCCATGTCTCTTTTGTACCCCTAATCAACTTAAAAACAATAACAATAATGTTGGGGGTGCAGACCTGCATTCAGAAATAAATAATAAAACAATACTGGAGTTAGTCTCCATGCTTTGCTGTAGACTAAGTCTCAAACTAGGCATTGTGAATACAACGTATGAATAAGCCTTGTAAACCTACGTTGGTATGTGAATATAAATACCACGTGGGCTATGCAGATAGGAATGCTAGTCGAGTCGCATACGTTTCCCTAGATAGGTACTTTGGGTACTGAGGTACGTGACAGATGTCAGTACCCAGTATACGTAGTGTCCTGTCATTGGACGGTACTAGAGTATCCTAGATAGGGACCGTACTGCAGCGTGCATTGATCTGTGATCGCACGATGCAGTGACTAGACAGCTACCTGTCATCGTGCGGCCTCGGGCCAACGGTCTGCACCCAACGGTCACTGGCGGCGCAGCCAGCGAGAGGAACGTTGATAAAGGGTAAACCTATTTTCTAATGAAGGAAGCAATTCATTGCTCACAGCCTACAGTGTTCTCAAGCAATATATCCCACCGCATTCTAACTGTTGTTGTTGTTGTTGTTGTTGTTGTTGTTGTTGTTGTTGTTGTTGTTGTTGTTGTTGTTGTTGCTGTTGTTGTTGTTGTTGTTGTTGTTGTTGTTGTTGTTGTTGTTGTTGTTGTTGTTGTTGTTGTTGTTGTTGTTGTTGTTGTTGTTGTTGTTGTTGTTGTTGTTGTTGTTGTTGTTGTTGTTGTTGTTGTTGTTGTTGTTGTTGTTGTTGTTGTTGTTGTTGTTGTTGTTGTTGTTGTTGTTGTTGTTGTTGTTGTTGTTGTTGTTGTTGTTGTTGTTGTTGTTGTTGTTGTTGTTGTTGTTGTTGTTGTTGTTGTTGTTGTTGTTGTTGTTGTTGTTGTTGTTGTTGTTGTTGTTGTTGTTGTTGTTGTTGTTGTTGTTGTTGTTGTTGTTGTTGTTGTTGTTGTTGTTGTTGTTGTTGTTGTTGTTGTTGTTGTTGTTGTTGTTGTTGTTGTTGTTGTTGTTGTTGTTGTTGTTGTTGTTGTTGTTGTTGTTGTTGTTGTTGTTGTTGTTGTTGTTGTTGTTGTTGTTGTTGTTGTTGTTGTTGTTGTTGTTGTTGTTGTTGTTGTTGTTGTTGTTGTTGTTGTTGTTGTTGTTGTTGTTGTTGTTGTTGTTGTTGTTGTTGTTGTTGTTGAGTTTTTTTTTTTTTTTTTTTGCAATTAGGGGTTTCCTTATGCATCCCCACCTCATTTTCTTTTTCTTTTAATTAATTTTATTTTTTTTGTGTTCTTTAGTTACGTTACTTGCAATTCCTCTAGTTGTCTTTCTTATGAAGTGAGACAACTATGCCGGGACGCATGCATTATGGCGATCCAACGCCTTTCTTATTATGTATTCTGCCGGATTTGGCACGCCGCAAATAGTGAAAACCATTTGCGTTTCTTATGTATGTCTACTCAACAATTTTTTAGTTTTCATATGTCATACTTTGTTCTTCTTCTCATTTCATTGTTATCATTTTTTATTACTTGATTCTTTATTTTATTTTATTTTATTTTTACTTCTTTCTTGCTTCGTTCCTTCGTTTCTGTCATTTACCACTAGTTCTCTTTATTACTCTCACTGTTAGGTTGGTTCATTCTGTCTATTTTTTCACTGCCTACCCCTTTTCACCTTACACTTTTTCATTGGAGTGAGCTGGGCACGAGGCTTTAGACCCTGACGTTAGATAAGAGATCAACCCCCGGCCGGGCACCAAGGGCGCGGACGGAAAAATCGAATTACTCCTCACCCATACTGATCTAACATCGCCTGTGCCTCACCTTATCCCAGCAATGACCTTCAGTTTCCTTTATTCCATTTTTGTTTTTCTTATTATTATTACGTACTCTAGTTTTTTTGTTTTTATTTATTATTCGGTGTTAGTATCAAGGAGACAACCAGCGCAGGCCAGAAATCGGGTTAGTATTATTATTATTATTATTATTACCAATTACCTTTACATTTTCTTTTCTTTTTTCTTTCTTTCTTTTTCTTTTTTCTTTTTCTCTTTGTAATTTACGTATACTCCTTATCATTCTTTTAGCCCCTTCGTGTATGCGGTGTGTATGTGTTCCCTCTTTTCCTTCTTAATTAGTTTTGCCGGTTGTTTGTGTTGGTACTAGTGGTGGTGGTGGTGTGTGTGTGTGTGTGCCAACAAGTGTATACGTATCCTGCAAGGCTTCGACCAGCCGGCAGGTGAGACCTCCACGAGTCTCCTTGAGGCAGTTAAGCGCGCCATTCTTGCCCCCATGTTACTCACTGGTGAGCTGGACATGTCGGCTGTCCGCCTCCCCCGCGCGCGGGGGAAGGCTGGCCCGGCACCCGTGCTCCTCACCTTTAAGTACATGACGGACAAGCTGGCGTTCCTTAAATGCCGCAAGAAGCTCTCGGAGACTCGCTTCACGCTGGACGACGACTTGACCTTGGCCCAGCAACAGCGGCGTCGCGAGCTATGGCCGACCTACCTTCAGCTCCGGCAGCGTGCAGGGGCCGGGGGAAGCCAGTATACTGGAGGGGGGCGGTCATCCACGTTGACCACAAGCCCTGGCAGGCCCCACCTGCCACTCCAGACTAGGGAATATACCAGTAGTGTAGATTAGATAGGCTTAGCCTTTGCAAGTGGCCCACGCGCATCATGTGCGCCCATAATGGCCCCCATGGATGATGCTTTCAGTATCTGGCCGCGCCCAGCCTACAATAGGACCTCCCATGGATGATGCATTAAGAATTTAGCCATGCGATGCCTATGCAGGGAGTTACTCTCTGCTGAGATGCCATGTGTACACCAGCTATAGCCTAGCCACATACCCTCCACCCCATATGTCATGCAGGCCTCACTCCTTCAAGGCCCTCTCCTCAAGCCCCCTCTGGGTGCCTGTGCTTGTTAAGGGGACATGACACATCGGAATTTTTTGGCGCCAAAAAATTCGGGACGGTACCGACGTACTCCGGACCACAAATTTTTGCGTGTGTGCGTGCGACCGTGTGTGCGACGTGATAATGGCGATCGATTACGCGGATGAAGAGCTGGAAATTGAGTGCCAACTGCTACTTTGGGGATGGCAACGTCAAAATAAATACCAGGACTACCATCTGATATCAATTTTGCGCAAAGATTGGCTGATTGAGAAAGGTTCTGCGGGACGGAACCATCGCCCCCCCCAGAGCCTCGACGACCCACCCAATGTTTTTCGCAACGCAGCATACCGCTGCATGGTTTGCTGCATTGCTGGGGTGGCGGAATGATGATGGCAGTGCCAAGAAATTGCCCGACAGGGTTGAGACAATAATTCGCATGCGCTGGCCCGACCCCGGTGCCAACTACGTTGGGTTTAGGTCCAGCGACGACAGGGCCTGAATTTTATGTTTACGCAATAACTGAGCAATGCCGAGAAATTCAAGGGCGAAAAAGGCGCAGCAGCAGCGCAGAGGCCAGGAACTGGAATTGGAGCGCAGCGGCGAGGATGCGAGGCCTGCTGCGCAGCACGTGGCACGCCGAGTTGGCAGGCCCCCGGGTTCAACAAAGCGCAGGAAGGGTGGGCGTCCAGCAGTGGGGACTATTTGGGTGGCGAGCAAACGCCCGGATGCTGCAGGAATTAGCAAGGCGACGGCCGAGGCGCGTGGGCAGGAAAGCGGGGATGTCCAGCAAGCTCAGGGGGGGACACCCCCGCGCGCGGAGCGCAGCAAGAAAACTCCTAGCGTGTACCGGCCATCGCCCAAGAAAATTTTGAAGAAGGGTAAGCAGGTTAGCTGCGTCATGGAGAAGCCTGCTCCTTCCCCCCCCCCTGCTGTTACGTCCCTGCCCTTTTGGCCGGACGTAACAATGGAATAAATTACTAAGGCCGTTTAGTCTATTGGAGTTGGGTTTTACGGACCTTGGCTATTGTGTGAATTGGACTAGTTATTTTGGTCCTAGGTTGTTCTTCTAGGGGCCGGTGCTGTGGCGCCGCGCCGGTTCTGAGTCTGTCAGTTGTTCTAGGCGTGGATCCTATAGTTGAGGGTCGATGTCGGCCCGGATCCTACGTGGAATGAGTGACTCGGATTGTTCTAGGGAAATTGGTGTGTATCTGCGCCGCAACCAACCTAGGTTAAATTGGTCCGAGGACGAGAGTCTCGTCCTCTTGGTTTAATGAATGATAAGTGCGAATACGCCTACACATTGAGCCCGGGGCAATAATCCATTTGTAATTGGTATTGCTAGCCAATATAAGTGTGTACTAATTAGCTTGGCATCAAGCCGTAATGCCAGATATCTCACGACTCACGTCGTGAAGCGCAACCTACTTTAGGCTATCTTGAATTATTCCTAATTCCGGCGAGAAGGGTCTTTCGCTACGTAGCTCAGGCTAGGTGTGTCTGGGCAGGGACGTAACACTGGTTATCGGAGGAAATGTGCTGGAAAGGTTAGCTAACTCTCGCGGAGAGGGTTAGTGAGCCAATTAGGATACCAAGACGAAGCTTGGCGTAGGTAGAGGTTCCGGAATTCAACGATTGCTGTCAGGCCGGCGGCCAGCCCGTAAAGGGATTCAACGACGACCTAGCAGCAAGCGGCCAGTCTGGGATACTCGGCGGGGCTAGCAATAGTCCTGTGGTGAGGTGCTGTCAACGATAGCGTTCAGCTCTCCTGTTTTCAACGACACCTAGTGGCGGCCAGGGCTTGCCTTCAACGACACCGGGTGGCGGCCAGTTCAGGAGGGATTAACGTCATTGAAGATGGTACGTCCCCTATAGTTAGAATTCTTTCTTTACAAAGCTATGCCTGCTGAAGGCTAGCTGGCGAGCTTGCTCTCTATCCGGGAACGCGCGCGCAGGGGGTTTATGTTATATGTTGTGTCTCTATAGGTTGTAAATGTTGTTGGTGCCCATGGACGTCGCGGAGACGGACATTCGTTGTTGACCTGCAAGGGGTCGTGGGGGGGTGGATACCGTCTGGCTGTTGCCGACTGTGTTGACGGTGTTTACCTCCGTGTGTGCGTATAGCCCGTTCCTGCGGAAGGCTCGGGCGTGTGCTGTGTTATACTCCGTGCTCTCTCTCCTCGTTTGTTTAAGGTCACTGCATTAGAGGTAGCCTGGGTTTCCCCTTTCTCTCTTGCTTGCAAGCCGCTGCCAGACTATGATGTAACATGCCACGACGTAAAATAAACAAGGGTGGACAGTCTGGATTTCCTTACTACGCAGTAGCTCACGACGGGGATAAGGGTAGGCCTGCTATATTCTACAGCTGGAAGACTTGTGAGGAGCATATTAAAGATAAGATATTGTCCCAAGGCTCTAGTGCTAAGTGGAAAGGGTTTGATAACATTACAGAGGCAGATAGGTTTGTTAGGGAACACATGCCATTGCCTGAGGGGATGCACACCACACGTGAATGCTCCAAGCCACCCACACTCAGCAGTCAGGGGGAGGGGACAGCAGTTACAGTGACTTTCTCTCAGCTGACCATTGGCCCTAGCAAGCAGTAGAGGAGACCAGTACTAGGGAGTAGTATTAGGTTCCACAATTATAGCTCTATAGCACGTGGTTGCTCTCTCTCTTTCTCTCTCTTCCTTCCTGGGGAGGTGTTGCCTGCAGTGTAAGGTACCGGTACGAGCACCATGCCCACACGGTCCCAAACAAGGAATGCCAGAGATACAGAGGAAGAGGCTAGAGAACGAGATCTAGAGAATACAGAGATAGAACCGGTAGACAACCACGAGCACGGTACAGAGGGTATAGAGGTACCACTGCACGTCCAAGCAGAGACAGATACAGGTGAGGTCATGGAGAGACCTGCGGAAGGCTCCCCACGATCCAGAGATCAGAACCCTAGGTTCCCAGCGGATGGGGACATTATAGACGCCTTACCCAGGCAGAGAGATGACAGAAACGACCGAGAGAGGCTCCAGCAGCAACGGCAGCAGCAGCCCCAGCAGCAGCCCCAGCAGCAGCAGCAACAGCAGCAGCAGCCCCAGCAGCAGCAGCAACAGCAGCAGCAGCAACAGCAGCAGCAGCAACAGCAGCAGCAGCAACAGCAGCAGCAGCAACAGCAGCGGCAGCAGCAGCAGCAACCGCAGCAGCAGCAACAGCAGCAGCAGCATCAGCAGCAGCAACGGTCACCACAGCAGCAATGGCAACAGCAGCAACCCCAGACGCAGCAGCAACAACCCCAGACGAGACCACAATGGCTACCACCTGATCCAGAGCAGCAGAGAGACGAGAATGAAGATACCCTGCACTACCGCCGTCAGCTACCAGTCACCGGGCGGCCCACGCATCCTTGGGCAGGTCGGGGGCGGCCCCAAGGACCTCCACCGGGCCCCCACACCGGGGCAGACGCAGAGTTTCCTTCGGCAGCACGTCCCTGTTACCCACGGCGTTATGGTATTCGGACGAGGAAGGGGAAGTCCCAGGGGCAGACGGCGAGTTCGATGACCTGGAAGGGACTAACGAGGCGGACGAGGGATCTGTCACGCAGGGCCCGCCCGTTGGTACTCATAGACCACGGACCAGCCCAGAGGAGACCCGGAGCAGTGTCACCACCCGCGACGAGGAGACTCACACGCCAGCCCAGCGCCTGGCTCCTCAACCGCAGCGTCCGCGGGTGCTTGACCGAAGCGCGGTCCCCTCGCCTGCGCCTGCTGGCAACCTCAGTTTCAGCAGGGTGGCACTGGATGACCCGGGATACGAACACCCCTCGTCGGTACAGGTGCGCCGGACACACGGCACACCGGACAGATCCGGATCTCTCCCGCGGTCGCAGCCTCCAGCATTCGGCTCCATCTCCTACAGGGAGGTCGGTGGGCCTAAGCTTAACACGGTAAAGGCCCCACCGATGCCTACCTTCAAGAATGTACCCAAGCTGCACGCGGATATGAAACCGCGAGAGGTCGACGAATGGGGACGCATGTGGCAACAGCAGTATACCGTGTGGTGCAATCACAACACCCTACCAGCCATTAAGAATGTACTCCAGCACGCAAAATGTACTTCGTACCGAAGTTTGTCTTTTTATGCTGAAAATTGTCATGCATGATGTTTGCAACCAAAATAGATCTCGTACAAAGTTTGGTATCGATCGGACGTCATCTTGGTGACATTTGCTAGCAATAAAGGTACATTTTTGTCATTTTAAATTAAATTAAATAGTAATAAATAGGAAACAGTACTAAATCACGTCAAACCATCATGGATATTTGCAAGCAACCTAATTACCACTAGAATAGACCATGCACAAAGTTTGGGGTCAATCTGAACTCAAAATAGTGACGTTTGCTGGCATAAATACTGCATTTTTTGCCATTTTCAAGCATTTTGCTAAGTGTAAGCTACTAAACAATATCAAACTACGTCATAAAGCTATGAAATATTGGAAGCAACCTAAACACCACTAGATTAGACCATGGGCCAAGTTTGGGCTCAGTCTGACGTCAAAATAGTGACGTTTGCTAGCATAAATGGTGCATTTTTTGCCATTTTCAAGCATTTTGCTCAGTGTAAGCTACTAAACAATATCAAACTATGTCAGAAAGCTATGAAATGTTGGAAGCAACCTACACACCACTAGATTAGACCATGGGCCAAGTTTGGGCCCAGTTTGATCTCAAAATAGTGACGTTTGCTAGCATAAATGGTGCAATTTTTGCCTTTTTCAAGCATTTTGGTAAGTATAGTTGCCTCAAACTATGTCAGAAAACTGTGAATTGTTGTAAATAACCTGTTTGCCACTACATTAGACCATCCTCAACTTGTAAGGTCAGGCATAGGTAAAGGTAGTGACATTTGCTAGCACTATATACAAGCATATTATGCCTCTTTTCGCATATACACATTAAAAATAACAAGACATCATCATATCATGGCCTTAATACAAGGTGTGCAAATGCAAATCACACCAGATCGGATGACCAATGATGGGTGGCTGCATGCCAACACATCTACCAGGCTGCAGGGTGAGAGGCCACATCGCTACAAGACAGGAATCCTCGCAATTGCACAACACCGCTAGTACACTGTGCACATACCCCAAGAGGATTTGGCTACAAGCCATAAAAGTTTGGCCATGCTAACACATTCTTCATCCAAGCAAAATGCAGCCTCTCCAAACTCAACTCATTGATTTAAATTCACTAGGCCAGGCGTGCATGCTCTACTTGCCGACAACCATGAGTAAACTTGTCTACCACTTCATTCCATGCGCCGGTAGATGGCACCGTCTCATCTACCAGTCATCCCCGGCTCCCATTCCGCATCCTCCTCTCCCTCTCCCTCTCCCTCTTCCTCCTCCCCCTCCCCCTCCCATTCTCCCTCCCCTCTCCCTCCCCCTCTCCCTCCTCCTCCCCCTCCTCCCCCTCTTTCTCCCCCTCTTTCTCTCCCTCTTCCTCCTCCTCCCCGCCTTCACTGTCACTGTGCACAGCAGGGACGGCATCGTCTATGTGGGTGCCATCACCTGCGTTCACGGTGCCAGCCTAGCTCCTGTGGAAAGAAGCGAGCGCGGCCAAATGCCTCGACTGGGTGTGGGCAGCCGCACACGAACTGCGTCACCTCCGCCAGGGCATGATAGTCCTCACACTGCCCATCAGCCCACATCGCCTTGATGAGCAGGTGACCTCCCCTTTCCTGAACCTTAGTGACCCAGCCATGGAAGCGCTCCCTCTTCCTCGCTATCCCCGGAAACAGGGCACACAGGCGCATCCCGATAAGCGCACGTGCTCCATGCTCGGCAAAGTAGGCATTGCAGTCATCCTTTGCTGCTGCCCTGGCGGCGGTGGCAGTCTTGTAATGCTCAAAGTCAATCTGCGGGTGCTCTTTCAACGCCGCCACCGTGGCAGCTGACAGTTTGCCGGTACTGATCAGCTCAGGCTGGTGCACCTCTGCCGTACCGCCCACTGTCCAGTGCTGCAGGTGTACATCAGAAATGGGGACCGTCATCCCTGCGCTGCCGCCACCTAATGTCACTCTAGAAAACTGGCCCGTCCACGACGGTGCGTAGTAAGGAGAGGCGACAATGCTGTCACGCTCCGTGCGATCGCCTTCCAGATCAAGGACCTTCACCAGCATGTGTGGTGCCCACGGCATTCCCTGCCCGCAGGTGACGGCTGGCCGCTTAACAACGAGTAGGTCGCTGCGTCGTATGAGGCTTCCATTCACCTTGAAGGTGTGCCTGCCGGAAATCAGTGTGCGCAAAGCGGGCGTTGCCGTTGATGTGCTCCCTCGCGCAGCGGGCGCACATGCGCGGTTGATCTGCGCTTGAATCTCGCGGGCAGGGCAAGCGACGTGTGAGATTACTTGTTTTATGGGCAGCCTCAGTGCTCGTGTTGCCCGCGCAACCGACTGGTCGCCTGCAGATCGCAGCGGTAAGGGTACCGCCTTGTTCGCTTGCAGTTCACGCTTCTCTTTGAGCTTTTGCTCCATGATGTCGAACAGATTCTCGTTGTTGGCACGCACATCCTCCACGGACTTTGGCACCTGCTCAATCCATCCGTCCAGCAACTGCTGCTTCTCAGCGGCGACGATGTCAGGAAAAAGGCTGTGAAGGCTAGCGCAGGTACATCTCCTGGCACCGCCCTCGTCCCATTCAAAAAGCGGCACTAGACCAGGACTTCCTTTGGGGGCCTTGCCACGCTCTATGAGGAGGCACCCATAGACAGGATCTCCCTGCGGGGTGTACCCAATGGGCGTGACCCCGTCACAAGCCTCGCCATTAGGCCCTGTGGGCTGCCACTTGTTCACCGGTGCATTTACCAACGTCTCCGATGCGGCTAGGCGCCAGCGGACATACACGGTCATATCCGGGCCCCAAAACACTTCGAGATCGAACACCTTCGAAGAGCGGTGCCTCTCCCTCTCGGCTTCGGTTGCTGGCTCATCATCCAAGTCGGCGGTGGCGCCCGCGCCCGCACCCGCGCCGGCGCCTGCGCCCCCACCCCGCCCGCGCCCGCGCGCGCGCCTTGGGTGGCGCCCGCGCCCGCACCCGCGCCGGCGCCTGCGCCTGCGCCCCCGCCCCCGCCCGGGCCCGCGCCCGCGCCCGCGTCTTGGGTGGCGCCCGCGCCCGCACCCGCGCCTTCTCCCCCGCCCCCGCCCCCGCCCGCGCCCCCGCCCGCGCCATGGGTGTGGCCCGCGGCTGGCTTCTTCGGAAATGCGTCCATCGATTTCACCCACCGGCCGTCAGCGGTGGATGCACCCTTTCGGCCACGTTGTGACATCAAGCGCGGCGTCCCCAATAGAACAGTCATGCAATATGAATAATCATTAGTATCAACGATGCGTTCATGCAGGCGTGAACTGTGAAATACAACAAGCATGCAACAACGACTCCAGCACACTTAGTAAATACTGCTCATAATATCTGTGGCACATGCAACATGGTTAAAACACACATGGATGACCTGTATGGCTGCACATGAACTGTCCACCTAGAGAAGAATAGAAATTCAGCATGATATCAAGAGCCATCCACACAAATATATGTCTTACCGCAGCTTAGGGCTTCTTCGGGTTGAGTTGGCGAATCGAGCTTGTTGAGCCCTGCTCGAAGTAATGCTCAAATGCGATGCCCAGGCCCGCCAGCACATCATCAAATGTGATTAGTTTCACAGGTGGTCCGAAGAGTTCCAAACGTGGTTGCTAATTTTCAGGCAGTGCCTGAAGGCCGCCTCGAAAGTGAAACGCGAAAGTGAAAAGGGGTCACAAACCCTATGTTCATATCCTTGACTCCCCCGTCGAGAACGAACCGAAAACCAGCGCCATGAACGAACTTGTGACGAGTAGATGACGACATCGTGGTTATGGCGTCGTACCCCCCCTGGTGCAGCTGCTGCTTTATCGCCGCCTTCCTGTCCTCTTGCTTCCGCCCGGGCGAAAACCAGGCGCTTCGCAATGCCTGGAGATGTGATATTCTAATGGGCTTCATGCACTCGTGGCCGCACTTACAGTCGAACGTCTCGTCGGTCACTAGGCTGCCGGCATGGGTGCTGCCGCTTAGCACTATGGCTGCGAACTTGCGCTTCCCATGGTGTCCCATCACCATGATAGCGAAAGCCAGGAAGCAGATAGCCACGATTATGTCCCAGCAAAGCCATAGCACACCTTCCGTTTCGACCGCCATGTCGGCCACTAGTCCGGATAGCTCAATGTGCACCTGACCTTGACACTAATCGCACAAACAGCCACAATTTTGCAAGCAAGAAGACATGGCTACCTCGGCATTTCATGAAATGTACTTCGTGAAATGCATTTCGTGAAATGTACTAAGGAACGTGATTGGCCGGCGTTCGCTCGCCAAATCTCGCAAAATGTACTAAGGCACGTGATTGGTCCCGCAAAATGTACTAAGGAACGTGATTGGCCGGCGAAGATTCTGTAGGGAATTTTAATTGCAGCAAACAGAATCTTCGCCGGCCAATCACGTTCCTTAGTACATTTTGCGGGACCAATCACGTGCCTTAGTACATTTTGCGAGATTTGGCGAGCGAACGCCGGCCAATCACGTTCCTTAGTACATTTCACGAAATGCATTTCACGAAGTACATTTCATGAAATGCCGAGGTAGCCATGCTTCTTGCTTGCAAAATTGTGGCTGTTTGTGCGATTAGTGTCAAGGTCAGGTGCACATTGAGCTATCCGGACTAGTGGCCGACATGGCGGTCGAAACGGAAGGTGTACTATGGCTTTGCTGGGATGATTATCATCGTAGTACATCATATGTATTACAGTACATTTCACGAAGTACATTTCATGGAGGCAGAGGGAAAGTTCCTGTTCATGGTGAGTCGGGGTTAGCAATCACGGCAATGTCGATACATGTACTTGCAGTATATACAAATGCCATAATGTCCTTAGATGCAGCATGAATGTCTATTGTTCGGATTTCTTTTATCACGATGCTTAGGATGCCTTCCAACAGAAATCTGCTGCGCTACAGGTCGGGAATACCTGAACTTGATATGCGTGGCCAGTGGCCATGGCAGCCGGGGTCGGTAAGAATTAACTTCGATAGCCATGAATAATGCGGAAAGTGAACGTTGTCCACCCGCTGCACAGGGAAAATGGCTGCACAGGAACGGCCTGACGTGATACTGTCGCAAAGCAGTTCTCATAAGCCGACAATTACACATTCGACTTATGATCGATAATCGGCGCAGGCCTTCGACATTCAAGCGCGCATCGAAACGTCGTGAGGATTTCGGACATTTAGATGAAGTTGGATTGTTTTCGGCCCTCGTATTTGCCATGATCTTGGCCATCCAATCTTTTTGCTTCGTGCACAGTTTGCGTTTGCAGTTAAGCGTAGGTACATGACAAGGCTTGCGTTTGCGTTTGCGTTTGCGTTTGCCTTTGCCTTTGCGTATACATTTGCATGTGCGCTTGCGTTGCCGTTTGCTTATGCGTCCCAATGTATGTCTGGCTTTGGGCAATTCTATTTCCTTGTCGTTGGGATATGAGTGGGTGCTGGCGGTGGTGTTACTGTCGGCAGGTAGAGTGGCAGTGGCTTCAACTTCTGTTGCTTTTTCATTGCATTTGCATTTTCATTGGGTCTCTGTAGTTAACAACTGCTTTAAATATCTTTGTTAATAGCCGGCTTCAGCTGTAATTTCGATTGCATGTTGCTTTTGAATTGCATTCGCACTGGGCACATGCAGTGGGCATTAGGCATTGGTAGTGCAATTACACATGCAGTCACACTTGCAATTGCAATGAAGTTGAAATTGAAGCTGCAGCTAAAATTTGCTACGTGCCTACTGGTACAGTCGCATGTGCAGTCAACTTTGTGCTTGTTTATTATTATTATTTCTTCTTCTTATAATTTCTTCTTATTATCATTATAATTTCTTCTTGCTTTTCGTAATGTGTGGTGGTTAGAATGGTGATGGCAGGGGCAGGAGCAGGGGCAGGGGCAGGGGCAGGGGCAGGGGCAGGGGCAGGGGCAGGGGCAGGGGCAGGGGCAGGGGCAGGGGCAGGGGCAGGGGCAGGGGCAGGGGCAGGGGCAGGGGCAGGGGCAGGGGCAGGGGCAGGGGCAGGGGTAGGGGCAGGGGCAGGGGCAGGGGCAATCATGAGTTGCTTTCGGCCTGGCATGTGCACCAGAACTGGCATATGTGCTCGCAATGCAGCTTGCTACTCTTGTTCCTTTTGTTTGCCTTTTCTTTTGTTTGGGAACTGTTCGTGCAGGGGGGTGGGATGAGGCCG
>RPFO01000097.1:192500-217500 GCA_009746045.1 Mesostigma viride | reverse complement strand
CGCCAGGGGACCACCCCATATCGCGAGTTTCTGTCCAAGTTTGAGTCCAGCGCCGC
Organism: Mesostigma viride; assembly: GCA_009746045.1. NCBI lineage: Eukaryota > Viridiplantae > Streptophyta > Mesostigmatophyceae > Mesostigmatales > Mesostigmataceae > Mesostigma > Mesostigma viride. Next base: position 217,444 of record RPFO01000097.1, on the reverse strand, counting down.
TTATCTAACCGACATGACCTGGTACGAGTACAAGATCAGATTCATCGAGGCGCTCAGCCCCGAGCTGCAGGATGAGGTATTCAAACACTACGCTGAGGTCCCCTGGAAGGAGTGGGACATCCTGAATATCCAGAGATACCTTCTGCAGGTGGCCGACGTGGTGGCTCGCGGGCGCGCACCCTCGGTGCGCCGTTTCTTCAGGTCAGCCACTGCAGGTCCGCGACGGGTGAACCAGATGTACTCTACGGAGCTCATCGGCGAGGAGGAGGAGGAGTACCCCGACGACCCTGATGATGGCTACACTGACCTTGGCGTCAACGCGATCGATGCTAGCAAGGCGCGCTGCTTCATGTGCAGTGAGGTGGGGCACCTCAAGCGCGACTGCCCCAAGCTCCGGGGCAAGAACGCCGGTCGCGGGGCTGGAGAAGGGACACCCAGCGTTCGTTTCTCCGGCCCGGCCTTCGGCAGCCGCCCCGACCCTCCGGCCCTCGGGACCGACCCCGCAACGCGGGTGAGCGTGCGGCTCGCCTGCAGCACGCCAGACAGGTCCCGACGCAGTACCAGCAGCCGCGACCACCCGCGACCAACTCTACCAAGGGTGTGTTGCGCGCGGTCAACGAGATTGAGGCGCGGCGACAGTCCTCCTCTTCCGGCCAAACGCAGGCAGTGGCTGGCTACGAGTATGACGATGAGGAGGGGGCTGACGAAGAGGAGGAGGGGGGGAAGAGGGCGGGTGGTCGGGCGAGGCGGCCTCCCGTCCCACCGCTCCTCGGGAGTAGTAGCCCTGCCCATGGGCTTGGGTCCCGGGGTAGGGGATAGGATAGAAAAATCAGATGGTAGCCCCGACGCGGAGTCAACTAGAGTAGAGGTAGATGTTAACAACGTGGCCGCAGACGCGCCCTCCCAACCGGCGGCGCGTACATCTCAGGGAGATTCGCGGCATCTGTTTCTTTTCAGTGGGGGGTTGTTGGTCCCTCCCACCGTCCTTGATCCGTATTTGAAGGAGAAAACGATCATGGACGTGAAGTTCCTGGTGGACACCGGCGCCTCCACGTCCTTCATCAACGAGGCCCTGGTGCGTCGGCTGGGCCTGGTACCCCGGCCTCACACCACGGCAGTCTATGTCACCTACTCAGACGGTCGGCGACACCAATCGCCGGGCCTAGCAGACATCAAGGGTGTGCTGCAGGGCACGCCGGTCGACCTGGTGGCGACTATTGCGCCGCTGGGCGCTGCCGACATCATCATTGGCGTGGACTGGCTGGACAAGCAGGATGTGGACATCAGTGTGCGCCGGCGGGTAGTTTGGTTTCCGGATGGTTCATTCTGGTGCCCTGACAGCGAGTATAGGGCACAGGCCGCGGAGGTCCATAACATTACACACGAGCGCTCGGCGGACGGGCCTCGACCAGCATCCCAGATCCTGATGAGCAGCAAGACGCTGGCGCGCCAGCTTCGGAAGGGCAAGGAGTACGCGATGTATCGCATAGACCTGGATAGCACTCAGGCTCTGCTTAACGAGATCGGTGCCGGATTCACACCGGATGAGCTGGCGCGGTTCAATGCCGTCCTGGAGAAGCGCACTACCCTTTTTGCGGATCGTACCCCTCAGTTCCCTCCCAATCGATCGGTGTTGCACCGTGTCCAGCTCCAGGAGGGTTCTGGGCCTACTGTGTCTCCCATGTATCGCATGGGCCCAGTCGAGCTGGTGGAGCTCAAGAAGATCCTCATTTCACTGCTTGACGCTGGGCTCATTGAACCCAGCAACAGCCCCTTCTCAGCGGGCGTGCTGCTCGTTCCCAAGCCAGGAGGCAAGTGGCGTCTGGTGACGGATTACCGGAAGCTGAACGCCATCACCGTCAAGTCCCGGTATCCTCTACCGCGGATCGACGACATCTTCAACCGTGTCCAGGGGGCCACGTGTTTCACCGTCATTGACTGTGCGGACGGGTTTTGGCAGCTGCGCATCGCGCCAGAAGACTGCCACAAGACCGCGTTCGCTACGCCCTTCGGGCATTATCAGTTTCGGGTGGCGGCAATGGGGCTGTGCAATTCGCCGGCGTCCTTCCAGATGCTGATGAATGATATCCTCCGTCCGGTGATGGGTACAGCCCACTTGCCACAGGTCTCCCAGGACCTGGCGGACCCGCAGAAGGGGGCACGCCCGCCCTGGACCTACAAGCGCACGTGCGCGCTGGCGTATCTGGACGACATCCTGGTGTACTCCAAGACGTTCGAGGAGCACCTAGAGGATGTGGACGCCGTGCTTCAGATCATGGAGGATGAGCACCTTTCGGCGCGGAAAGCCAAGGTGCGCGCCGGCCGCTGCGTGCCGTTTCTGGGCCATACCCTGTCCGCCGACGGCATCGCGACCGACCCGGAGAAGATCGAGTCCGTCCAGCAATGGCCTGTCCCTACGGACGTGAAGGGGTGCGCAGCTTCCTGGGCTTGGCTTCTTACTACCGACGGTTCATCCCACGGTTTGCCACCATCGCCGCCCCGATCAACGCTCTTCTCAAGAAGGGTACCCCGTTCCTCTGGGCTGAGCAGTGCCAACAGGCGTTTGAGGCGCTTAAGCGGCACCTCACCACAGCACCAGTCCTTATCCTGCCGGACCCGGCCCTTCCTTTCGTTGTGGCTACGGATGCCAGCAAGGTGGCCATCGGGGGGTCCTCCTGCAGGACCAAGGCAAGGGTCTTCAGCCCATCGAGTATATCTCACGCACAATGATTCCGGCGGAGCGGAATTACCCAGTGCATCAGCAGGAGCTTCTGGCAGTAGTCTACAGCTGCCACACGTGGCGTCACCATCTTCTGGGGGCCCAGTTTTCGGTGGCCATTAGTGAGCAGGGGGATCTCGACCCCCACCGCCTGGTGATCCACACCGACCACCGGCCGCTCACCCACCTTCTGGTGCAGCCCAACCTGACGCCCCGTCAAGCGCGGTGGATGGAGTACTTGTCACAGTTTGCGCCATTCAAGATCCAATACGTCAAGGGCGCGGACAACGTGGTGCCAGACGCCCTCTCGCGACGGGCGGACTATTGGTTCTACGAGGACATGGATGTGCTTCATACCACTTGCGTACCAGTGGCCGCCCCGGGGACCGCCTACGGCGCGGAGCCACGGTCTCCCCGGGCCCGCCACCTGTTTCATCTGGGACACACCACCAGTGATGACTTGTCCCTCTCTTGGAGGAGACGAGTGCCCACGAGGACGTGGACGCCCCCGGGGAGGGGGAGGGATCGCATATGCGCATGCCCCTTAGCCATGTGGTGCCGCCCCAGGGAATTTTTCAGCTTCAGCCGATCGGCCCGCCCACAGTCTTCTCCGAATTCGTCAACCAGGCGAGTGCGGAGACAGACCCGGCCGCGGACGCGTTCACAGTCACGTCGGAACTGGAGACGATGATCAGTCGTTTCACGGTCACGGAGGAAGCGGCGCTTGAAGCCATCCGGGCGCATCCCCAGCAGATGGGTGCCTACCCTTGCAAGTTCCAGGAGGGACGCCTGTTCGTGAGTGTCCAGCCGGAGGAATGGCGGCTGTATGTCCCGGAGCTTTGTAGGGCCGCCTTGCTGCACGAGCTCCACGATTCGTTTCTAGGCGGACACCAAGGAAGCCACCGTCTTTATCCTCGGGCCCGCAAACATTTCTACTGGCCAGGGATGAAGGAGTATATTGAGACATATGTGCGCCAGTGCCCCTCGTGCCAGATCATGAAGTCCAGGAACACGGGCTCGCAAGCCGTCCCCAAGACGTTACCTGATCCGATGGGTCCTTGGGACTCTATCATGATGGACTTCATCGGCCCGTTCAAGAAGACGAAGAGCGGCAACAGCATGGTCCTGGTGTTCGTGGACCGCCTGACGCGCATGTGTCACTTGGCCCCGTGTCCGGCCGACCTCACTGCGGAGGAGTGCGCCAAGATATACCTGACGCACGTGTTCCGATTCCATGGGCTCAGCCGACAGTTCATCTCTGATCGCGACAAGCTCTTCACGGCCAAATTCTGGCAGGAGTTCTTCGAGCGGTTGGGCACCAAGGTGTCGCTGGGTACGGCCTACCACAGTTCGTCGTCCCATCTGGTGGAGCGGCTGAACCGTACAGTGCAAGAGACCATGCGACACTACACCGACGCGGTGGGCAGCAATTGGGAGGAACTTCTGGGCTTGGTGGAGTTCTCCCTGTTTGGATTGGGAGAGGAGACTAATGGGTTTTACACAATGCCTTGTGCTTGGCCTTGCTACCCACACACCTTGCAGGTGCTGAAAGAAAGAGAGGTTGAAGACAATTTACGTGGAAGAATAAATGGCTTTATTAGAATATAATAGTTGGAGAAGAGCTTGAATGGAGGTTGAATGGAGGTTGAATGGAGGTTGAATGGAGGTACCTGCCCTTAGGGGGCAGTTTCCTTTTATAACTTTTAGGCTAGGAAGGATGACATCAGCAATGACATCATCACAGAAGCTTGTAGAAACATCCTAGCATATTCCTAGCATATTCCCAGCATATTCTCAGTATATTCCAGGAATATTCCTGGCATATTCTTAGAACATTCCTAGAACATTCTAGACATGATCCAATGAGCTGGCATAATAGCTAGATGCCAAGTGTCTACGTAATAATGTGCCACATAACATGATTAATAAAGTGACACATCTCTTCTCCTTGGAGTGACAAGTGTCATGCAATGAGTCTACCCACTTGTCATCATGTAAGTCATAACATGTGTCATCATGAGCTTCCAACACTTGTCAGCTCATGGACCAAACACTTGTCCAATAGGCCATAGCACCACTTGTCAATCAAATACGTGATGCTACTAGGCTGACTCAGGTTACAAGTCATCCATGTCCAAGTATAGGACTATGGCACATGAATATTGATCAGCTCATTGAGCCCAATCCATCTAGCTTATCAAGCTATCAAATTCCCAGTCCATATGGAATAAATCCAACAAGAAATAAATCAGGCTGGGATACATTGTGGCCAGGTGGATATAATATCCCTAACACCCCCCTTAGCCACATGGGCACAATGCAAAAGATGACTGGGTAGGTGGAATCTCAACACCCCCCTTAACCACATGCTCGTAGCATGCCGTCCAGTTGCTAGCATGGTGCAACTGAAAATGAAGATGCCGTCCTCGTGAAACGCTTGAAGCTCCAACATGCGGTCATGAGCCGCACTACCGCCACTGATCCGTCCCCCCCGGCAACGCGAATGAGTGTCCAACCATAGCAGCGACGCACTAGCTGCCCATCCTGGATGGCTGATACCCAACCCTTAGTTGGAAAAAGTGCTCTAGATGCTACATTCCCCCCTCACTCAAAGCGGCTGCCCATGGACACAATAGGGCACACAGTCCCACACATATAATACGGCAACACATGCCAACAAAGAAAGTCCCTATGAGCTAACCCAAACGGTATAGAGGTAGGGTAACGGCAACAACACGTGCTGTACACACACGGAGCAACATAACATACGCCATCTCACAAATAAATGACACCAACATCACGTTTTACGCCAAATAAACGGGGTGAGCAAACAAACATTGGCAACAAATGCCACACAAACAAGGTGCAATACAACCTTCAACACAAAACACAGTGGCCATAACAGATAAACGCGCTTCATAGCAAAGAAAACAGGACGTGCAAAACATTACCGCCACAAAGGCGAACACAAGTAACGATTACTTGGTCACGATTCACAAATCAGTGCCCGAGAGTAAACATTACGTCCGACATTACAGGCTATGCCGAAATGCACAGCCGAATTCGACACAAAGGACGTAAGCATTTGCATACAAGCAATGCTCTCAGCACAAAACAAAATAACACACGCGTCACAGGCACTTTACTTACGAAAACAAGTCGTAGACGACGATACAACGGCGCTTCACTACGCCGCAGACCAGTGCCACAAATAGCGTGCAAAAACTCTGGATATACACTCCAGGTACGTAGAAAACGTCTCGTGGGAACAATACCAAAATGCGTGGGCCATTGCCACTGAACGCATGGCAAAATAAACACATAATTGCTGGAAGAACACAAAGAAAGAACCAGAAAACGCACGCTTACGGCGCCTCACAATTTCCAGCAAACACGACACAAAAGTCGACATACAAGTTCATTTCCCACAGACAAAACATTAGGGCAACCTTGAGGAGTGGGGTCTGTGCATCCTGGGCGACAATTTCCAAGGGTCGTTGCAGCTAGCGCATTTGCAAATGCCATGGCCTGGCCGAACACCGTCAACTGACCGACGTGATGCCTTGGCAGCATTTTGCACCGAGTTGACCGTTGGTGCTTGACACACTTTGGCTGACAGGTCGCTGTCCACGTCGTTGTCGGCTCGCTCGAGGCCTCGCGCCAGCACCGGACTTGGCAGTCCAGGACTTGGAAAAATTTGCAGCTTGGTCGATTTCGCCCTCGCGCCACGAATTTGTTCCCCCTCAGTTAGGCTGGCAGCGTTCGAGCGCCGCGCCTTTGGTCTGGTCGCCGGACTTTGGTTACTAGCACCAGTATCACCTGGTATGCTGGCGGCGACAACGCGCTCCGCCTGCACTGGGCTGTTCTGGACCGCAGTTTCTGGAAGTACTTCAGCGTCTGACACGGACTTCTCCATTGCGCTGGAAACTTCTCGAATTGGCGTGAACTTCCACTGGGCCGGCGCAGAGTATATAAAGCCACGCAGTGTGCGAGTAATGCCCAGTAGGCCGCCCCCGATCCCGCATACACGGGCAAGCATGGCCAGTATGACCGTTAGGCCCACGGCCAGCCACTCCGCCGCGTGTCCCGAGGCACGTGAGATGCTGCGCTCGCTGCTCGCCATTTTCTGCCCTTGACAGGCAGCGTCGTTCTTGAAGCTCGTCGCCGACGATTTCAGCTCTGGGATGGCGTCCATCGCTGCGTCCGCACCGTGCGCGGGCAAAAAGTAGGTGTTGTTCCTCGTCCCGATGCTGCAGTGCCTGCTGTCCAGCACAGCAACCCGCTGGGCGAGGTCGACCTTGTGGCCATCCTTGACGAGCTGGCCGACAGATAAAAGTCGGGTGCTCAGCCTGGGAACGAGCAGCGCGTTTTGGAGGTGCACGTCCGCGTCCTGACCCGGCAGCTTCAGTTTGACAGTCCCGATGGCTGTCGCCTTCAGTTGGCCGCCTGAGCCGGCGATTTCCCTGTCATGAGGGTGCAGGCACACGAAATCCGACGGGCATGGCGTCATGTGACAGCTCGCTGCGGAATCCAGCACCCAGCTGGTCGGTGCTTTCTTTTCATACTGCGTGAGTGCAGCAGCATCCGACGGCGATGGCGACTCGGCGATGGTGGCGAAGACGAAGCCGGACCGCTCCGCAGCCTCCTCGGTGATACGCGCCTCGCTGGCACCTGGTGAGTGCTCCTTTCTCGCTTGGTTCCGTCGCGTTGCCTTGTTCTTGCGTTCTTGCTTCAGCTCCGGATGCTTCTCCCAGCACTGGGTGTCCACGTGCCCGGCCTTCTTGCAGTAATTGCACCGCCTCTTTCCTCCACTTTTCTTCGTAGTAGTGTGGAAAACCTGGCCGTTAGGGGAGCCCTCCTTCTTTGCTTGAGCAGAACGCCTTCCGTGCAGTAGCTCCTCCGCCTCCAGCAGCGCAGTCTTGACCTCCTTTAGCGAATCCTCCTCTCCAGTTAGGACCTTGACCAGGTCACAATAGGCCGATGCTAAGGCCTTCAACACAGCCTTGATTTCTTCCCATTTCCTCAGAGACCGCCCATCAAACGTTGTGATGGACTTGCTTGTTGCCCGGAATTGCTTGTAGCACGCTTCCTTGGTAGCCATGGTGTCTTCAGTCGCCAATGGAACTGGATGTCTCTGGGTTCACAGTGGTCTTCTTGTTCCTCAGTAACAAACCTCCGATACCATGTTTGGATTGGGAGAGGAGACTAATGGGTTTTACACAATGCCTTGTGCTTGGCCTTGCTACCCACACACCTTGCAGGTGCTGAAAGAAAGAGAGGTTGAAGACAATTTACGTGGAAGAATAAATGGCTTTATTAGAATATAATAGTTGGAGAAGAGCTTGAATGGAGGTTGAATGGAGGTTGAATGGAGGTTGAATGGAGGTTGAATGGAGGTACCTGCCCTTAGGGGGCAGTTTCCTTTTATACCTTTTAGGCTAGGAAGGATGACATCAGCAATGACATCATCACAGAAGCTTGTAGAAACATCCTAGCATATTCCTAGCATATTCCCAGCATATTCTCAGTATATTCCAGGAATATTCCTGGCATATTCTTAGAACATTCCTAGAACATTCTAGACATGATCCAATGAGCTGGCATAATAGCTAGATGCCAAGTGTCTACGTAATAATGTGCCACATAACATGATTAATAAAGTGACACATCTCTTCTCCTTGGAGTGACAAGTGTCATGCAATGAGTCTACCCACTTGTCATCATGTAAGTCATAACATGTGTCATCATGAGCTTCCAACACTTGTCAGCTCATGGACCAAACACTTGTCCAATAGGCCATAGCACCACTTGTCAATCAAATACGTGATGCTACTAGGCTGACTCAGGTTACAAGTCATCCATGTCCAAGTATAGGACTATGGCACATGAATATTGATCAGCTCATTGAGCCCAATCCATCTAGCTTATCAACGCTATCGAATTCCCAGTCCATATGGAATAAATCCAACAAGAAATAAATCAGGCTGGGATACATTGTGGCCAGGTGGATATAATATCCCTAACACTCCCTGAACAATGCTCCCCAGGCCGCCCACGGATTTACCCCCTTTTTCCTCAACTCTGGCAGGCACCCTCTCACGCCTCCCGACCTGCTTATGAGCCCTGAACGGGGAGAGGGTCAGGTCAAGCTGGACACACGCCAGGGGGTTGATCGCTTGCTGCAGCGGATGCACCAGGCTCATAACAGTGCCGTCCAGGGTTACCGCGCCGCGACCGAACGGTATCTGGAGAGGACAGCCGGCAAGCGGGATAACCGGGCGCCGTCCATTGAGGTGGGCGATTGGGTCCTGGTGGAGGGCCCACAGATCGGACGATTCTCACACAAGGTGGAGAAGGAGCTGAAGACTAAGCTTCGTCCCATGTTCCTGGGCCCCTACAAGGTGCTCTCCAAGTTTGACGACGTCATGTTCCAGGTGGACGTCCCGGTGTCATGGAACCTCACATCCAACCGTTTCCATCGTGACCAGCTCAAGTTGTACCACCAGAACACCATTCAGGGTAGGGTCAATCCCCCGGCCCCGTTGGAGTTCAATCCAGACACAGGGGAACAGGAGGATGAGGTGGCTGCGATCGTGGGACACCGAGATGTCAAGCGAGGGCGGGGGACCCAGCGACAGTACCGCGTGCGATGGCGATTCGCGCAGCATGAGTCGGAGGACTCCTGGCGCACCCCTACTGAGTTAGCGGGTTGCGCCCGCTTATTGGAAGCATACAAGAAGACACACCAGTTGCATTAATAGGCGGTATAACGGTGTACGGTGTAGGGTGAGAGTGAGGTGTGCGCCGGGTACTAGGTACACGCCAACTAACGCCTTGGCTTTTGGTGTGTGGGCCGTGCAGGGAGACGCCGCGGAGGCGCTTCCCAGAGGCCAGACTTCTGCCCGCGCCGCGGAGGCTGTAGAGGCGGGAATCCGGGTAGTAGACGGGGAGTCGAGTGAGGAAGATCTGGTGGATATGGATACGACAGATTACCCGGAGGTCCCTCTACCAGAACAGGTTGACAGGATGCAGACAGCTCGCGGAGAGCCTGCAGTCCGAAGGGGTGCTTCAAGGGCCGGGGGCTCGGGAGGGGGTGGTCGGCACGAGACGTCGTCCAGACCCGGAGCCCCGGACGCGCGCGCGCTGCAGCTAGTGAAGGAGCTGAATGAGGAGACCTTTAACCCCCGGATGTTCGTGCGCGACTATGGTCGGGAGGGTGACTTGATGGAGCGGCGGCGTCGGCGCCGGAACCAGATGCCGTCGGATGCCCGCGCTGATTCCATTTTGGCGCATGTCGGCCCCGCTAAGCTGGAGGATTTTCGATGGTTCGTGCGCAGGAATGTGGGGTTCAAGATCGAGACCCGCACTGCCGAGCGCGACGGCGTGGCGGTCGGTATCGACTGGGAAACCCATGAGCGGGAGTGCCTGTGTCATGCGTGCGTGAACACGCTGGATGCAGGTCTGGTATTTCCACGGCTGTTGCTCCTCCTGATTCCGCCCGAGGTGCGGAAGCATCTGGAGAACTACTTTCCTCGATACCTCCCGTTGGAAGGGGCGGTGCGGGGCGAGAAGTGTATGCGCGCGGGCCAGTACTCGTTACGGCAGGCTCTGGATCGCATCGTGGCGATGGACGACGAGGACCAGGATGATGGGAGCGAGGGTGACGACTCCGACTCTGATGACTACCCTCCCCGTCCCCTTCCTCGTCCCCCTTCAAGGGATCCACCTTCTGGGGGCTCCTTGGAGGGCGGCGCAGGACATCGTCCTGTGACGCGTTTCGAGGCGCCACCGCCGGCAATGGGCTGGGGGCGCCCCTCTGGGCGAGGGTCTCGCCCGCGGTCCACGGGTTGGGGCGGAGGCAGTCAACCAGACTCTCGGCGTGCTCCAGACCGGCCTGCACGTCGGCGCTCGCCCTCACCGTCATCGCGCTCGCGTTCCCGTTCGGACTCGGGAACGGAGGTACGCCCTGCTCGCCGAGCGTCACCACCACCTCGTCGCCCGGCGGATCGGCACTGGGAGCGCACGTGGGGGTCGGCGGTGGAACTGGAGCGAGAGGCTCGGCGACCGCGGTCGGACACGACGGGAGCTGCTCCGGTTAGGACAGAACAGCCGGCCGGGGGCGAGCCCCCGGTTGTGGCCCCCTTAGATCCTCCGACGGATGCGGGTCAGGAGGAGCCTACCTTCCTTGTCTCCTTGGAACCACCGGAGCCTACCTTCTTGGTCTCCCTGGATCCACGTCCCCGGCCTGCACCAGCCGGCTCATCCATGCCACGTCCGGCGGAGGGACACCTCCGTCCCACTTCGTCGGGTCGACACTCGCACCCTTCCGCGGAGGATCCGCGCATACCCACCATGGCAGAGACGCGACCTCGGGCTGCGGAGGGCCCCAGCGGTACGGACATTCTGGTACCAGCGGAGCCCGTGATGCGCTTGGAAGCGCTCGTAGCTGCGGTACAATCCGGACAGGACCTGATACAGCGTCTGATGGTCCAGCACGGTCGTCAAGGTGATCATTCTGCTGCCACTTCAGTGGGCTATGATGCGGCCTCCAGAGCTCCTGGGTCATCTCACGAGGAGTGGTCATTGGGAGACTTCATACGGCCGGTACCGGGCAGAGTGGTGCGACATGGTGGGCCAGGACCTCGCACGGAGAAGCTTTGTGTGACATTCGAGGGGCCTCCGGCTTTTCAGGTTCCCCCGGGTACGCACTTACCTGCTCCCCTGGTGTTTCGCGCGGGTCCTTGGTTCGCTGTGGATCGCGGGGCTTACTGGGAACAGGTAGAGATCACCTTTCTGCCCCAGGTTCCTCTGCCCCTGCCGCAACCCGACGACCCTCGTTTCCCCGCCGCGGTGGGGCATGTTGTGCGATTCGGGTCCGAGGACTGGTGGGATTGGCGCTATCAGGTCGATGGGGTGAAGCACGTGGTGACGCCTCCCAAGGTGGCTCCAGCGGAGGGGAGTGCCTTTCTTAATCTGGTGGCGCCCGATATTGTAGGGGCCCGGTCGGTGTCGATCAACGATGATCACGTGCGTATGGAGGTTTTCCTGATGGGGGTGGCCTTTGTTCGCGAGCACCGGTGTGGGGTGGTGGATCGGTCGGCGTTGACGCTCATGTTCACCCATCCCCAGTACCTCGCTGGGTTCCTGTCTCTGTGGCCCCGAGGGTCGTGGCTGGGGCTGTCCCGGCTGGGTCGGCAGAAGGTGTCCCCCTACCAGGTGGCTTTTGAGATTGACCTGTGTTCGCACCCTGGGATGATGATTTCACAGATGACCCACGCGGGGCGTAGGGCCCTCACTGAAGTCCTGGTGCAGCGACGTGCCACTAGCGGCGGACGCTGAAGTGGTTAGAATAGTTTTTCGTGACGGATAGCGGATTGATCCAGTCACCATTGGAGTCTTACTACTACGTCAGAGTTGGGCCTGTGTATCAACTTCTAGAGGAACTGGCATTACTAACCTGTGGGTGAACCGAGGTTGGGACATAGTACTCTTATAGTAGCGTTGTTTTTCCAAATTTACCTTGTACGGTAGGGACTACCGACCCCCATGGGGGGGAGGAGTGTTACGTCCCTGCCCTTTTGGCCGGACGTAACAATGGAATAAATTACTAAGGCCGTTTAGTCTATTGGACTTGGGTTTTACGGACCTTGGCTATTGTGTGAATTGGACTAGTTATTTTGGTCCTAGGTTGTTCTTCTAGGGGCCGGTGCTGTGGCGCCGCGCCGGTTCTGAGTCTGTCAGTTGTTCTAGGCGTGGATCCTATAGTTGAGGGTCGATGTCGGCCCGGATCCTACGTGGAATGAGTGACTCGGATTGTTCTAGGGAAATTGGTGTGTATCTGCGCCGCAACCAACCTAGGTTAAATTGGTCCGAGGACGAGAGTCTCGTCCTCTTGGTTTAATGAATGATAAGTGCGAATACGCCTACACATTGAGCCCGGGGCAATAATCCATTTGTAATTGGTATTGCTAGCCAATATAAGTGTGTACTAATTAGCTTGGCATCAAGCCGTGATGCCAGATATCTCACGACTCACGTCGTGAAGCGCAACCTACTTTAGGCTATCTTGAATTATTCCTAATTCCGGCGAGAAGGGTCTTTCGCTACGTAGCTCAGGCTAGGTGTGTCTGGGCAGGGACGTAACACCTGCAGCCGACAAGGGTTTGCCACTCGAGATGCCCAGGGTGGTGGTTGATTCACATGCATTGGAAGCACTTGTTGCCACCTTCCCTTGCCCTTGCTGCTATGGCACAACGTTGAAGCTTGGTGTGGCTGACAAGACTTCCCGTGCTCTCGGTGGAGCAGGCTCCCCGTCCGAGGTAGTCTTGTGGTGCACGAACCCTTTTTGCCGCCCGGATGCAAGCGATGCCCCAGATGGGAAGGGCAAGGGAGCGGGCGAGCCTACTGAGCCATGGTGGATGACCTTTCCCCTTCTCCGGAGCCCAACTGTGACCTTAGGCCAGCAGGTGTCAGGCGTAATGCCTGCACTAGCTTGCTGGCTACCTGTGCCGTGTTGTTTGCACTTTCGCGTACACAGGTGCTTCGCCTTGCAACGGTTCTAGGTGTCCAATTTCCCCGTGGGCATAGAACGTTTGACAAGGATGTGGATGCGGTGGAGGAGGTAATCATGGAGTACCTCAAGGAGGTAATCATGGGGAATAGGGAGACTGTGAGGAAGTGGGAGGTGAATGAGGACAGGTTTGAGATGGATGAGCAGGGCAGGCAGGGGTGTAGGGTGTCGTTTGACGGGAGCTGGGCAAACAGGGGGTACCGTAGCTTGTGGGGGCAGCAGTTGATCATCCACCAGGGCACTGGGCTAGTCATAGGCTTCCACGTGAGTGGCAAGTGGTGTCGCACGTGTGAGCACGGCAGCAGCAGCGCAGGTGTAGTAGTCCCGGAGCACGCATGCTGGAAGAACCACACGGGCAATAGCAAGGCCATGGAGGCACTAGGTGCCATCTTCCTCCTTGAGGACCTCATATGTCCCTGGATGCAGGGATTACCTTTGGGCAGGTGGAGCCCGTGAGGGAGGGGCCCAAGCTGCCCAAGCCCATATAGAGCAGCGGCTGTATGCCCACCAGGTGGTGTCGGATGGCGACACCACTTGGTTCGCCCAGGTGAGAGAGCACAGGGGCATTCAGGCTAGTGGGCACATTCCTAAGAAGTTTGAGGACATCAATCACCTAGGCATCTGCCTGCATGGTGCACTGCTAGCAGCACGCAAGGAGCACTTGTCTGGGTTGCCCAGGGTGCTTACCGAGGATGTGATCACGCACATGTGCACTAGCTTCCGGTATTGCATCCACATCAACCACGGGCAGAAGGGGGAGTGGCTGTCACATGCGATGGCCAATTCCTGAGAGCACACTACTTCAACATTCATGACAACTGTGAGAAGTATGCCAATGTCAAAGAGGTGTTGGGGGTGAGCACCATCGAGGTATGGTGTGGTGTAGTGAACGGTAGGAGTGATGAGCCGGGCTGGACACCAGTTGGGGGGAGGTGGCTGCCCAAGGCAGAGGTGAACAACAAGGGGGTGACCGTGGACGTGTGGGGGGTGGTGCAGAGTGCGTTTGCCAAGTACTCAACCCCCGCCCTGCTTGAACGGTGCAACCCTGCATGGTTCCTCATATAATCTGAACGAGTTCCACCACTCACAGCAGGTGGGCTTCGTGCCGGGGGGCAAGGGCGGGTTTGCAGGCCAGCGATGGCCATATGCGGCTGCCATGGGCATCCTGAAGGCTCAGATGGGGGAGGACTTTTGGGTGCCCTTGGCGGGCAGGCTGGGCATCGCGGTGACCCCTGCCGTGACAGCCCAGCTTGACACGCTGCGGCGGGAGCGTGCCGAGCAGCAAGCACGCAAGCAGGACCCCGCCTGGAAGCGGGCAAAGAAGAAGAAGGAGGTACTTCGGAAGGGGAAGCACTGGAAGGAGGACAAGGAGAACAAGGGGGCCACATATGGCCGGGGATGTGGGTATGAGGAGGGGCCAAGGGGGGCAGGGGGGTGCCAAGCAACCAGACAGGAAGGGGAAGGGGCCAGCAACTAGGGTGGAGAAGGGGGATGATGGGGATGACAGCAGCAGCAGCGGCACCAGCAGAGTGCAATCGTACGTTATACGCGTTATACGGTCACGGTGGAGTATAATGTATAATACGGTATAATACGGTATAATACGGTATTATACGTTTTCGTACGGACACACTCAGAATACTCTGATTTTACACATTTTAAGACACCCACCATCAATCCACATGTTTTTAACACTGTTTTGGACATAATCCAAGGTTGCCCTACCCTCGGCTATACTCTATACGGTGGATATTGTGGACACGATCGATATATTGCATGTCATACTGAGAATGTAAACGTGCGCATGCATAATTGTGTGTATGTGTATAACTGTATATATGTGGCTTTATATTGGTTATGTTTACTTGGGTGCCTTCACTTTGATGCAAGTAATTATATATGGTAAAAAGGCCAGCAATAACTAGGGGACCGTGCAGTGGGCCAGCAAGGGGCCAACATGTTAAACATGGCTAAACAGGTGGGGATGTGATAATAAGTAACTCACATATTCTCACCTTCCATACAACAACCTTGTTTTCCAGCAGGCTGAAGAGCATGACAGGCGTCTATGAGCTCGCCAGCTCCTTGCAACGGTGATGCCGCTCCCAGGCAGCTAGGGTCCTTGACTACGCAATATAGAATGTCTACCGTGTGAAAACCTCCATACAGGAAGCGTAGCAAAGCCAGATAACTGCCCGATCAATTCTGGGTAGCTTTAG
Source organism: Mesostigma viride (assembly GCA_009746045.1). Lineage (NCBI taxonomy): Eukaryota > Viridiplantae > Streptophyta > Mesostigmatophyceae > Mesostigmatales > Mesostigmataceae > Mesostigma > Mesostigma viride. Next base: position 201,936 of record RPFO01000097.1, on the reverse strand, counting down.
GAAGCATGGCATACGCAGCGTAAGGAAAACCATTGAAAGCTGCGGAAAATCTGATAGCACAACTGCAACAAGTGGAGAACAAAATAGCAAGAAAAACCCAGAAACGGCGCAAAAAGTTTCATGCCAGGTTCATTAAGAGCGCAAACAGACTGGGCGGTGACATGCGGCAAATCAACGTACCACGGCCGGCATTATTTCCTACCCAGGCGCGCAAGAAAAGCCAGCCAGCCATGGATGGATTAACCGCGGATCGCGCAGGCCTGAACGAAATCATTTTAGAAATGACAGGAAATGGCCGCAGATCGAAGATGCTTAGGTTATTTTCATGGTGTCCGTTACTAAACGGCTCTTGCTGCATCAAAATAACCCACGAATGTCGAGTTCTACCGTCGCAGGCACACATGCTAGATTATTCATCGCGGCCAAATTGACGTTGGATGAGACCCCCGTGCAAATCTGTACCAACAAAGGCAGCGAATTTGCAAATAGTGCAGATCTTGCTATGAAACATCATAATAGAACATCACTTTTAACCATCGGCTTAATTTTTTCGCCTGTCGCCCGCCGGATTAGCCATATTTTAACGGAACGCACGTCGCCATGGCCACCTCCGCACGGTGCGCGCACTGTGCACCACAATGTCAAAATAAGATCGCGTCGAGTTCAGACGGGTCAGTACTTATAGTAGAGATACGAAATCTGTGGCTTCAAATCGTTGCCCTGTCGTTCTGGCATCCTAGCCGCGCAAAACGTAAAAAAAACGCGGAAAACACGGCATCATACGGTATAATACGGTATTATACGTCATTATACGCTAAAACGTATTATAACGTATGAATCATACGCTCAAAGCCAGCGTATTACGTATTATACCGTATTATACCGTATTATACGGCGTATGATTGCACTCTGGGCACCAGCACGGGCAGCGGCATTGGTGCTGCTAGGTGCATTAGATGCTTGGGGCGCGAGGACAAGAATCACAACCCCTTCCTGCTGTGTGAGGCAGGTGCAGGCCGGGAAGAGCATGGGGCGCACATGCTCTGCCTGGGCCTCACGCTGAAGACCATCCCGGAGGGGGCATGGTTCTGCCCCAACTGCATGGGGAACGAGTCAGATGAGGGCTGAACGAGGCCTAATTGTGTTATTAAAACTGCATGACAATGCTTTCATGGTTTGGCCATGATATAACTTTATGGGACATGCTTGGTTGGGGTATCTGCCTGTGTCACCTCTCATGCCATGTTGTACCAGGCATGAGGTTGGCAGCTGTGACCATGCTGTATTATGACCAAACGAGCTCAGAATGACCTGGGATTTTGTGGCAAGCTTTTTAACATCATAAATGAATTAATTTGACTTGGTTTGGCCCAATTGGTGGTGGGCTAGGGTGTAATAGGTCTGTTGTTTGTGGTAATAAGCGGGATTTTCTGTCATTTTTTTTTTGCATGTTTACACTAATAACATGAGTAAACGTGCTCAGAATGAGCTCAAACTTTGTGAGAGTGAAATTCCCACCCTAGGCCTAGTATAAATATCATCACTGGAATTTTTGCATGTGTCTACTATTTGATTTATTTTTTTAGGACCAAAAAAATACGTGTTTTGGGCTAAACCCTATAAATAGTCTAAACGTGCTTATTTTGTGGTCCTGAGTAGCCAGATTTGTTTGCAAGGGTGGGGATTTTAGGAAAATATGTGGTTTGGTCACTTTTGGTTTGCCCAGTCTCCTAGGAAAAATCGGCCAAAAATAGCGTCTTTTTCTATTTTTAGCTCATAACTGGGTCATGCTGGGGGGTAGTACCACCCCCAAGTGGCTGGATTTTTTTTTTTTCCACATATTTATGGTTTGGAAGCATAACCGGATTTTTATCCCATGCACAGGTCTGTTTTCCAGAAAAGTGCACTTTCAATGTGTCATGTCCCCTTAAGGAGGCATGAACCATCATGGCGGTGCAGGTGCACCTTGTGCACCCAGAGCAGGTGACAGTTGTACATCCTCCACCTGCAGGTTGTAGCCCTGATTGTATTACAAACCCATAGATGCCCCTTTCTCAGGGCTACTGATGTGTTACATATGCTCCCAACGGAGCTATGATTTTAATTAATTAATTAATTAATCCTGCAAGGAGACAACTAGCGCAGGCCGGCCAGAAATGTGTGTGTATGTGTTTAATTCCCTATCAACCGGCCTTTCTTGTTACCGTCTGTCTCCCTCCATGCAGGCCGGTGCCTGTGTACCTAGAGATAGCCACGCGGCTCCCGCGGGCCGCGGCCTTCGCGTCTTTCCTCTCAGACAACAGCTACCCTAGTCCTTCCACGGCGTCCAGGAGAGGTGGATCGCCATGCGTCCAGGCATAGTTGTCTCATACGCACCTCAACTAATTGGCGCGCACACTTCCCAGTTCCCGGTGAAGTTGCGTTACCACTTTAAGTTGCTACGGCGAATTTTAGGCGTCGATCGCAACTTAACGAGGTAAGATTGTAACTAAAAACCCAAGGCCCAAGCCAGCTGAGTGAGCTGACACAACTTCGTGAGTTGTGACAACGAAGCCTTGCGGGCCTCACCGCCTCAGACGCGCTTTGGGGCCATCAATTCAACAGCTGGAGCGAGCGTGCACGTAGGGTTGGGTTGGTCGGGCGCGTGCGCCATCGCTAGCATCCCTGAGTCGGCCCCGGTGCGCGAGATTTATCGAAGCGGTCTGACTGGAAAACACGAGCATTTGGAGGTCGGTACAGGCGGGTAATCGCGGGCCCCTCCGAATTGTGGGAAGGCTGTTTTCCCAAGCCTTCCTCCCGCGCCCTGGGGCTTGATGTCCTCTTCAGCAACGCAGCGACAGGGTTGAGTCGCAGTTTGCAAAGTGAAGGACAAGCGAATTTCGTCATTGAGCCCACTAAGGAAAAATTTGAAGCCAATTATTTATCCAGTTCTGGGAGTACTCGATTTGTCTGTGCCTTCGGCGAGCGACTCAAGGCGACGAGTTTCTTTGCCGGAGTCGTGACGGATAAATACTTGTAATTATGTATACACTAGCTGACAAGGCGAATTTGAAGGAGGGAGGTGAAGACGTAGAGCTTAGACTCGATCAACTGCCGCGGGATGCCATTCTTTGCATTCTCGGGCACCTTGATCACCTCGCACTAGTCAATTTAATGGCTACAAGTCGCCACTTCCAGGAGCTCTGTCAGGATCCCAAGCTTTGGAAACGCCTTTGCGAGCGCCGGTGGGGCAAAGAGGGCTTCGAAGGAATCCGCGGTTTCCGCTTCATGTATCGATTTGCTGCCCTCGAGGGCGTCTGGCGTTCCGTGGACGACGATGGCCGCATCGCGGTCTTCCAATTCCGGGACGGCGCGATATCCGGGGACATCCTCGCGGGCAGTGCCAACGGCGCCTGGAGAAAATCCTTTGTCCACTTGACGCTAGGCCCCGACCAGGGCTCCCTCACGGCCTGCCTGTGCCCCCCTGACGAGCCAGACTCGTGCGCCACCTGCAGGGTGGAGCGCTACTCGTGGCAGGACGCGGCCGACTCCCCCTGGTACATCCGCATGATGGACGCGGACTGCTTCGTGATTGGCTGCCCGAAGCTCAAGGATGCTGGCTCTTCTGGCATCCGCGCGTCCACGACGACCCTCTCCGTCGCTCGTGCCGCCACTGTGCTTCCCACGCCCTCCCTGGCAGATGAGATGGTTGAGTTCATGAGCACGCGCGTCGCGCAGCGGTCTAATAGTAGCCGGTCGCGGCAGGCCAAGCGCGCCGCCACACGCACAGGGGGGGGGCTGGCAGGGGGGACCGGCGGCGTGTCCCCAGCCCGCGCGTGCCCCGGGGCGACGGTGTCCTCGGTCCAGCAGCGGTTCCTCCGCTTCGCGCTACCTGAGCCGCCGATGGCACACACGCCGCTGCAGGGACTTTGGCAGGTCAGTTGGTCTTCGAGAGGTGGTACCCGCGGTCGCAACTGAACCTCTCATTAATAGTCTAGAACTGGGCAAAGCGACCCCTTAGGACACCTGTCAAAGTCTGGGACATAAGGGGTGGCCCCCGCGAAGCCTAGGTGTCACGTCTATTGTTTTATCGTCGTTAGTCATTCTTCATGTCCATTCACCGGGCACCACATAAGGGGAATGAATGCTGGAGGCAGTACAGGGAAGCTGAGTTGATGTTGATATCTCGGACCGGGAGAAAGAAGTGATAAGAAAGTGGGACTCGAGAAGGGAAGTAGTGGTGGAACTGACAATTCTAATAAGTGTTCCTGGTTGAGAGTGCTTGTTGAAGATGTTAGTATAGCCCAAGCCTGGTACAAGTGCTAAGCCATGCAATGCAGTACGTATCCCTGATGGACACTGGTATAGACACGAAGCTATCAAGTTTATGTCGTTAACTGTTATGGTATCGATTGTTATAAGCGGTTTGCTCTTCTACATCGTTCATTGGTATCAGCGGCACGCTCTTCTACATCGTTCATTGGTAGAAGCGGCTCGCTCTTATACATCGTTCATTGGTAGAAGCGGCTCGCTCTTATACATCGTTCATTGGTAGAAGCGGCTCGCTCTTATACATCGTTCATTGGTAGAAGCGGCTCGCTCTTATACATCATTCATTGATAGAAGCGGCTCGCTCTTATACATCGTTCATTGGTAGAAGCGGCTCGCTCTTATACACCCACCGTAGCGTTACTAATGTTCGGACGTGTAAACTACTTGAGCCAAGAAACATGTTGAACGTAGGACCGTTCAAGGTTGGCATCAGCTACGGTTAGTGGAACATGTGGTTGGCATGAACTTTGCGTGAACCGTGACGTGTTGGTGGTGTTTGGCTCTGGTTCCCGCGCACCCGTCTCCGGCCAGCCTTTGCTCTGTGACGGTCATGGTTCCACAGCGTTCGCAGGGCAAGCCGTTTGCATGATCCTTTCGCTTAGGTCCTTCTGCTTCTTCATCGCCTGCCGTGGATTACGTCGTCCTTGTCGTCCACAAGCACATTACGTCGCTCTGTCGTCCCCCATCCCCCTGACTGCTCGTATGGGTTGCCTTGCCTAGCCCTAGTATCAACGAGACAACCAGTATGCGGGGGGCTACCCATGAACGGCAGACCTGCCCTGCCCCCCGCTGTTTTCTCCCTGTTGTGATGAACCGTGCTGTGAATGCATTAATTTGTTGGACTGAATGAACTAGAGTTGTCGGGTTCGGGCATGTTGGGTGGGTCATTGCCGGGTATGCTACTTGTTTGGAAGGGAAACTCTCATCTCTGAAATCGAGAGGAACACTAGTTGCGTTCTAAAGCCTGCCATCCGCAAAGCGTGCGGATTCATGACAGATCGGCCGTCTGCCCCAGGTTTCGCCCCTGCTGCCACCACAGAAACAAAGAAATTATTAGCACATATATATAACTACATAGTAGTATATGTGTAGTATATATTTTTTGAGAAAGTTACCCCGAAAAAACTTCCCAAGGCTAGCAAACATAATAACATATACAGTTGTCTCACTTATATGAATCTAGTGCATGCATCTGCCGGCACACAAGATCGCATGCAGGTGCTCACATTATTTAGTACCCGATTCTGCAGTTTTAGTACCCGGGTCACTCCGCTGGTACTCGAGGATGCGGGAATGCAGGTGCTGACTGAGTGCTTGTACACGACGTCATCCCTCTCCTCTCCGAGAAATGGAACGCAAATTATAAGCCTCGCAGCGTCTAACATGGTTAAATGATTTTAGTTCCAGGATTCCCATTTAGTACAAGCTTGATGTTGAGTTTATGGTCTCCACACCACACATCCTGTGTTGAACGTTACAGGAGCTGCCATCGGCTGCCCCCGCCCCCAACCCGCAAGGCTCCCCCCCGCGCCTGCCCCCGCTCGCCGCCAGCCTGCTCGTCGTCTCCTACAAGGATTCGACCTGCACGTGCACGCGCCTCAGCGGCGACGTGGCCACGCCCTCGGGCACCCTGGCCTGGGAGGTGTGGACCCCCTCGCGCATGGGGCCGCCCTTCCGGGCCCCTGGCAGGCTGGACCAGGACACCCTGGACCTGCTCGCGTCCCTGGACCAGCTGCCGCCACCGCCACCTGGCGAGGGAGCCCCTTTTATGCTGGCGGACGGCGTTGGTGTCGCCGCCATGTTTGCGGGTGGTGGTGGCGGGGGTCGGGACGGGCAAGGGAGGGTAGGGATGGATGGGTTGAATGACGATGCCGATGCTGCTGTTGCGGCAGTCATGGCTCCAGGTGGCCGCGGGGACCCTGACCAGGCTGACCAGGGTTGGGCCAGGGGGGATGCTTTGCAAGACGGCCTGGATGACGCCGTGGGAGTGGGTCAACGTGGGAACAGGCCGCCTCGGTTAGGTCAAGCGGCAGTAGAGCGGGATGATGGGAACGGCCCAGTTGCTATGGCTCAAGTTCAAGCTCCCAATGGGCGTGGTGGGCCAGAGGAAGGTGTAGCGCCAGCTGGCGCTCCAGGTGGCCCTGACCGTGTCGTGGCGGTGTGGTGTGGGACGGGGCTGGTGACGGCGCCGGTGCAAGCAAGGCCTGGCGCGGCAAATGGGAACCCCACGCGCCGGCCGATATCGTATTGGGCAGCGGGACGGCTGCTGGAATACGCGTCGGGGCTGCTGGTGTTTGTATTTCTGGGTGAGCACCACGCGCCGCTACGCATGCAGCGGGTATCCTTGGATTCGTTGCCCACGACTGGGATGGATGAGGTAGTGACCCTGGTACAGTGACCCTGGTACAAAATAGCCTCTTATGTACAGCTTGGCCATTGAACAGTGAGTCTAGGACGTTGGACTGGGCGTGCCGAATCCCATGCATGGCAAGGGGACCGGGTAGCTCTAGGTAAACAAGCGCGTGTTGAAAGCATAATTATAAACAATCAAACAGCATTAGTTAAATCGAATTAAGTTTTAATTATAACATGACTCTGTTGGGAAATCATGTAGCACGTATTCCATCACTGGTGGGTGGGGGTGATCGGAGCCGCGAAAACTAACTAAGCTGAGGCTAATCTAATCTGATCTAGTATACCAAACTCTCTAACTACTCTACTCAGCAAAGCGCCCCTTCCTCCTTCAGGGGGGGGGGCTTGCGTGTGAGCCTGTGCGGCATGTGTTGATGTCGTCGGCAAAGGAGGGGAGCCAGCTGCCAAGGAGCTTGAAGCGACTCGCCGGGGCCCGGGCGGGGCTGCCGTCCAGTGCTCAGGAGAAGGGTGGGTGGGTGGGTGGGTAAGGAGCTAAGGACTGCTTGCTCCCAGGAGCTCGTCGATCCTCAAGAGACTTGGCCGTACGTCTCCCCTGGCTGCTGATCGAAACGACGCAGCGCCACTCGGCATTGGTGGCGGGCGCGGTCGGTGTCCTCGCGTGCTTCAGTGCTCATGCAGCCTTGGGCTTCCATCTCCTGCAGCTTTGTGGCGATGGCATCCGTGGTCGAGTTGGTCGTTGACCGCAGTAGGTCCGCGTAGGAGTGCGGCGAGAGGCTGCCATCGATCTGCCGGGCGGACCCGTGGGCTGGGCAGCGGTGCATGGTGGCCGTCTGCCGGCGCTGCGATCTCCGGGACCTAGGCGGCCAGGGCCTCGGTCTGGGCGGTCACCGCCCAGACCGCCATCACCGGGTGATGGCGTCAAGCTTCTTGACGAGCACGCCGCACGTACTTGCCCTCCTGGCACGTTGATTTAGGCGAGAATCAACGAGGGCAGCTGGCATGCGCCTCTCAGACTCGAAGCCTGCGCCGCAGTAGTGCATGCATCGCTGTGCGCTGGGGTTCAAGTTTGTAGGCAACCCGGCTTGGTTTCCGCATTGGAGACCCGGGCCTCCACCGTGTTGAGAAATGTGGTCAGCGAGGTCAGCTTCTCGGCCAGCGGCCAGGCTAGGTCACACGTACTCCTCCAACATATTGCATGCGCGGATGTATATCCTTGCTGCACTGAGGGAGCTACTAAGGGAGCCGATGTGGCCGGCTGCAGGCGCTGGGCAGGACGGAAATTGGCAACTGGGATTAATTATTTAAACTCGTGCTCGATCCCGTTGAAGAGTCACGGAGCACCGAAGTCATTTTAATCCCTGTATGTGCACAACAAGAAGATTGTCAAGGCGCACACGCCCGACCCTGTGGGCAAGCCACCTCCCCCCAAGCGGAGGAGGCATTTTGATGAGTAGTGTAGTTAGGATTTTCTAGATAGCTTAGAGTTAGGATAGTTCGATCACGCGGCTTCCTCCACCCCATCCATCATGGAATATGTGCTACATGACCTCCCCACGGAGGCATGTTATAATTTAATTTAATTTTAATGTGCACAACAATTACGAGCCACGAGCCACGAGGTAGCCATGGCTGACGGCGGCGCTCATAACTTTCACGTTTGGGCACCAATTTCGGCTGTAAAAATCACAACTAATCGCTTCGTCTTTCTAAGACGCACACGCTGATATAATTTTCCAAAGCTATTACGCAATATATGGCGAGCAAACGCTCCTCCGCGCAACGCAGCCTGGCGGCTGCGCTCAGCCCTGAAAATACGTCTGCAGCTCCGGCTGCAGCTTCGCCCTCGCTCCGGCCCAGAAGGCAGCAGCGCCACTAGCCAAGCCCTAGTGATTGCCCAGCCCCCCGGGCTTGCCTCGCCCGCAGCGTCGCCTGAGCCCAAGCGCATGCAAACGCCCTGCCGAGCCGAACTGGGACGAGTACGACTTTGACGACAGCCAGGCTTGACGACAGGCTTTTTTGACAAGCTCACCCACGACCGCATCAGTCCTGGCCTGCGTGTTTTTTGGATCGCACGCCTCGCTTATTATGGAACTGTGCAAGCAGCTCTTCCACCAGGGTCGCCTCGTCAATGCTTTCCAGAGGCGCCCATTCAACTTCGACTCCATCCTCATCCTCTGCCGCCCCCACCTTCAGCAATGGCGCCCTCTTCTCCCTCCTTGGACGCTCCACTCGAGGAGCTCTGCCCCCCCCAGCCCCTCGATCACCACCACCTTGACCGAATCCTCCATCCGCTCACTCCTTAAGAAGACCCTCGAGCAGCACGTGGCCCCCTCGCTGCAGATCATTGTGGCCGCTATGGGCGGCATGCTGGCTGCCGAGCTCCCCCTCCTCTCCACCATCTCCACCGCCACCTCCACCCTCCTCGCCTCCTCCACCGCCACCACCCCCACCTCCGAAGCCATCACCGCCCAGCTCCGCGACATCGACCAGCGCCTCAAGAAGGACAACGCCATCGCCATCGAGTGCTTGCAAAACACCGCAGGCATCACCGCCCAGCCAGGCGGTGCCAGGACATTGCCGCCAAGCCAGCCCCCGCTGACCCGGCTGGCGATGCCCCTCCCACCCCGACCTGGGTGGACATGCAGCAACACACCACCTCCACCACCGCCGTCGCAGCACAGCTCAAGCAGCAGACGCTCGACCTCCGCGAGGAGGCCGAGCTCGCCTAGCGCAGCCTGAACGCCCATCGTCA